>SJYX01018346.1:52453-67453 GCA_006410675.1 Oreotragus oreotragus
GGGAGGCCCAATAGGATGCTCCTGTTGTCCAGCGGAATTGGTGGTGGCGTGGACCAGTGTGGTAGCAATGGAAACAGTGAGAAGTATTTGGATTCCTGATACGTTTTGGAAAAAAGTGAACATTAAATTTACATTGCTGTACTAGTGTATTACTGCAAACAGTGGTTGAAAACAATTGATTACCTCACAGTTTTCACTGGTCAGAGTCCAGGCATGGCTTATCCTGGTTCTCTGCTTCAGGTTGTCATCACAATGAAATCAAGGTGTCCATGGGGGCCCCTTCTTATTCGGAGGCTCGAGTCAGGAAGAACCTTCTCCCAAGCTCATTTAGGTTGTTGGCAGAGTTCGTGGCCTTGTGACAGCAGAACTCCTAGGAGCATGCTTCTTTTAAGTTCAGCAGGAGAGCCTCTAGCCCACTGGCTAAGAGAGGCTTAGTCATGAGAATGACATCCCATCACCTTTGTTTTATTCGGTTGGTTGGATGTATCATTAGTTCTGGGGAGGGAGGGAACTTCTGTGTACTAGAAGGCTGGAATTATTGGAGGTCACCCTAAGGTCTGTCCACCACAATGAACAAACAGTTTTATTTGTTTATTTACTTAGATGTGTGAGGCAAAGAAGAGAACAAATGAAAACCTGAAGTTGCATTTACTGAGATAAAGAAGACCCAGGGAGGGGAGATCAAGAACTCAGTTTTGGCTACAGCAACAAAAACAAAATACTGAGCTGGCTGTTACACATTCATAGGTTGCTGTGTCCTTCTCCAGGGGATCTTCTTGACCCAGAGATCAATCCTGTGTCTCTTAGGTCTCCTGAATTGGCAGGCAGGTTCTTTACCACTGGTACCCCCTGGGGTGTGTTCACATGCACCCACAGGGAAACATCAAATAGTTGCATGTATGATCTAGAATTAAGGGAGAAGGTGAAAGATATAAATGTAGGACTCATTAGTCCTACATTTAAAATAAGTGGTATTTAAAGCCAAGGAGTGAGGTTGCTAGGGAATTGAGAGTACGCAGAAAACAGGACTAGACCTGGAGGCCCCCAACATGAAAAAGGCAGAGAGTCTACGGAGAAGCAGGAAAGAAGGGAGATGAGAAGGGACAAGAGTGTCTGAGAGTATAGAGTCCTTGTAGTATCCTTTTTAGGTTGATTTAATTCATTTCTATCTCAGAAAGCCAAGTTTTTTGTTTTTTGTTTTTTCTTTTATCTCTCAGTTTGGGGAGACACCTACCCACCCTGCTAGCTCTTTCTCTCTGAATGCATTGCTTTTTTGAATGCCCTTAGATGTCAGAGGTTAATGGAAACAAGTTGTGAAAGTTCAACAAACAGGTTGCATTCTTGCCCAAACAAGCCAACCTAATTCAGCCTGAGAGTGTACAACATGGTCAGTGGGAGGGTGGTACTGTTTTATTTGGGGACCGACCAAATAGAAAACAGGCTGTGCTGTGAAGCATGTAACCCCTGGTGTCAGGTGACACAGATCAGGCACTACCTCAAAAGCAAAGGCTTAAAACAATGACAAGAGATAGAGCCTTCCGTTAATGTCCTAGAAGTGGACAGGACAGGCCTTTCTGTCTATACCTTCCGACATTTATTTCCATGTACAGAAATCATTAAAAGTTTTAAAGCGTAAGACCTTTCTATGGGCATAATGAACTATCCCTTGTTCACCTAACCATATATTGGGGTTAAAGATATGTTTAAATAGCACTTACTTTGGGTTAAAATCATTTCTGTTCTTACAGGACACAGAGGAAAAAAAATCATGAAATTCTAAGTGGTTAAAATAGAAAAGAGGACTCCACTTGTGCAAATTCAGTACTTTCTAGGTAATTAGCATTGTAGATGATGTATAAATGCATGTACGTCTGCCGTGTCATTAGCTGTGTATGTTGAAGCTATGTTACTCAATTCCTAGTGCGTGTTATACCTAAAACAAAAGCCCGAATGTTCACTTAGAAAAAAATATCTTTCGCCAGTTTCCACTCAAGCATTTCTTAGGCGTCTTCATTGCCTGGCAAAGTGTGCACAGGTGACAAATTATTAAGCCTTTTTTAAAAAAGTGGGTAGCACTGATTGAGAAATATTCATGTTTCAAACAGTGGGCAATTAATTCTATCAGCTTTATTGCACAAATTTGGTTACAGTCCTCATCTATCAAGTGAGGAAACAGAAGCAGAGTTTGACAACTTTCTCAGAAAGCAGGGGGAGCAAGCGCTGCCCTTGGCAGTGAGGCAGGCTGGCTCCTGTAAGACCACACAGCTGACATCCTGGTGGGGACCCGCGGAGTCCGGAAGCAGGAGTTACCACCGGGGAATGAAATGACTGCATTGCTTTTCACATGGGCCTGGAGGTCAAGTTAGTTTATTTGTTTTTAATTTAGCTGAAATTATAGGCTGGTTGAAAGATTCCTTTGACAGTGGGGGTCTTTTGAATGAGTCACATAAACTTTTGGTTTCTCTCTCACTTTCCTCCAACCCCTTGTCCCCTTTGCAGGATTAAAAAAGCACTTGGGAGGTATACATTAATCTTGCTGGCGTTGTCAGAAGTGATCAGCGAGTTTTATTAAAAGCTCTGGGACTGCCTGAAAGACCTCCTTGTCTGAGTTTGAAATGAAAGGGACATGTTAAGATCTTGGGGCACGTTGTCAGGACCCTTCTCCCTGCCTCTTGGACTATGAGCTGACACTCCTGAAGGAAGCTGAGAAGCTCCCCTTTGTTGAAGGGATTTCCCTGGTGAACGGAAACGACTTGGCCCCTGTCGGCATGAGCTCTCCGAGCTGGGGTGGGCTTGGTGCCCTGCTCCTGCTGCTGCTGCTCCCAGGCTGGGCCAGCCCCACCTTTGTCCATGTTAACCAAGGGGTCAGGGTGATGAAGGGTAGTTCCGCCTTCCTGTCTCAAGATGACCTGAAGTTCACCATCCCCAAAGAGAAAGATGCCTGCAAAGTGGAAGTAGTGATGAATGAGCCAATAACCCAGAGGGTTGGGAAACTCACTCCACAGGTAGGTCATATCTGAGATTTGCTATTTAGTAGGTGTGTGTATGAATCTGAGTGTGTGAGAATGTTAGGGGGGAGGGCGGAGAGGAGAGAGAGAGAAAGATAGAAGATCTTCCTTCAAGCTACCAGTGGTGAGTGCTCTTAAGAAGTTCAGATTTGAAATGGTGGACTTGCAATTGATGGGCATAATACTGAGTTGTTTTTTTCTATGCAAGGTGAAACCTGTTAAAAATTTTTTGAGGTATAATTGACATGCAAGATTAGTTTCAGGTATACCAGGTAATGATTTGATATTGGTCAAAACTATTTTTGAATGTTCTTGGCTGACTGTGAATTACAAAACCAACAGGAGTTACTCCAGTTTATGTTAACACCTGTGGTGGAAGGCTGGTTCAAACTAATGGATGGGTGGATTTTTAAATAAAAAATACACAAATTGACAAGTCTTTCCAATTTATCCTCTCTACTGAAGATAATGCATGTAAATTTTACTAAGGTGAGGGAATAAGATACCACTCATTTTAGGTACATCAGTGGTCTCTGAGAAACTTAGGGGGGAAACAGAGGAAAATGGGGACAGAGAGAGAGAAAATGAAAACAATGCCAGCCTTCCAAGGGTTGGAGTGGGCAGTCTCCTGTGTAGTGTGATATGGTCAATCTCTATGGGACTGTTACTGCCCCAGATATCTCACCCTGGCCAGTCAAGGTGCCTTTGGATAAGATGTCAGTGTTCCAGGACAAGGTGCCTTTGGATAAGATGTCAGGTTCCAGGTTCCAATTTTAGGACACACTTGAATTGCAGAATAGCAAAAATAAAATGTGAAGACATTTTTATCTATTACCATCACTCAGACATTCCCTTGAATAATGGAAGAGATTTGGAAAAGAGATATGAAGATACTTTAAATAGTCACTGTTCTTGAAAAATGTCCGCATACACTTTTTTCCGTTTAATCATGGCCTTGGAGACCTTGTCATTTAAGGGTATTCTGTGCTGAATCTTTTTGAAGGGTAAAGAGTTATCCTCTAATTCACTGGGTTTAGGAAAGCCTGAATTATCAAATATTTGTTTAAAGTAAAAATTTTTGTCTATACACAGTAGAATATCACTTCTGGTCTTATTACTTGTTCTTACTGTGGTTTAACTTTCCTCTCAATGCAAACAGTTTTGAGAATATTCAACACTGGATGTGACTGCTTCTTCTGGCAAAATACGTCATTTCTATTTGCTGAACTGTGAGCATTAATGTTCTTTCTATTTAGCTAAAAATAAAAAATCCATCAGCTTATTCAAAAGTGATAATAGATGTTGTAAAGAAGAACTAAAGAGACAGAGATAACACTGGCGGCCCAGTGGTTAAGACTTTGCTTCCAGTGCAAAGAGTGTGGGTTTGACTGATGAAAGAAATCAAAGATGATACAAATAGATGGAGAAATATACCATGTTCATGGATCAGAAGAATCAACATAGTGAAAATGAGTATACTACCCAAAGCAAACTATGGATTCAATGCAATCCCTATCAAGCTACCAATGGTATTTTTCAGAGAACTAGAACAAATAATTTCACAATTTGTATGGAAATACAAAAAACCTTGAATAGTCAAAGCAATCTTTTTTTTTTTTTTAATTTAATAAAGCTTTATTTTTCAAAATGTACAGCTGGTGGGACCTGTTCATGCATCTTCACCAGCAGCTGGGGCATCTCCACCCTTGGTGTTTCTGGTGTAAATCACTTGAGCTCTGTGCTTTGAAACCAGTTTAATAAGTCCTTTACTAAGGAGTTCCTGAAGGGCTGCTCTGGCCAGAGAACCACGAATCTTCAGTCTCTCGGAGACCACAGCTGGAGTTATAAGCTTATAGTTGGGAACTTCTTTACAGAGTTTGTCATATGTTGCTTTGTCAAACAAGACTAGGTTATTGAGCTTGTCCCGAACTTTGCCTTTGGACCACTTCTTCTTTTTGGCCTTGCCCCCAGATTTGTTCACTGGATCTTTGTCTTTCTTGGCCAACTTTCTGGCATCTTTCTTCTTCTTGTCATCCTTGGGCGGCATAGCGAAGCCCGGAAAGCAGCGGCAACCACTGCTCCCTCGCTAAGATGTCAGACAAAAAAGCAAGTCAAAGCAATCTTGAGAAAGAAGAATGGAACTGAAAGAATCAACCTGCTTGACTTCAGACTATACTACAAAGCTACAGTCATCAAGACAGTATGGTACTGGCACAAAGACAGAAATATAGATTAATGGAACAAATTAGAAAGCTCAGAGATAAATCCACACATCTATGGACACCTCATCTTTGACAAAAGAGGCAAGAATATACAATGGAGAAAAGACAATCTCTTTAATAAGTGGTGCTGGGAAAACTGGTCAACCACTTGTAAAAGAATGAAACTAGAACACTTTCTAACACCATTCACAAAAATGAACTCAAAATGGATTAAAGATAGAAATGTAAGACCAGAAACTATAAAACTCCTAGAGGAAAAATAGGCAAAACACTGTCTGACATAAATCACAGCAGGATCCTCTATGACCCACCTCTCAGAGTAATGGAAATAAAAGCACAAATAAACAAATGGGACCTAATTAAACTTAAAAGCTTTTGCACAACAAAGGAAACTATAAGCAAGGTGAAAAGACAGCCTTCAGAGTGGGAGAAAATAATAGCAAATGAAGCAACTGACAAAGAAGTAATCTCAAAAATATACAAGCAGCTCCTGCAATTCAATTCTAGAAAAATAGATGACCCAATCAAAAAATGGCCAAAGAACTAAACAGACATTTCTCCAAAGAAGACATACAGATGGCTAACAAACATATGAAAAGATGCTCAACATCACTCATTATCAGAGAAATGCAAATCAGAACCACAATGAGGTACATCTCATGCCAGTCAGAATGGCTGCTATCCAAAAGTCTACAAGCAATAAATGCTGGAGAGGGTGTGGAGAAAAGGGAACCCTCTTACACTGTTGGTGGGAATGCAGACTAGTACAGCCACTATGGAGAACAGTGTGGAGATTCCTTAAAAGACTGGAAATAGAACTGCCATAATCCTACTGCTGGGCATACACACCAAGGAAACCAGAATTGAAAGAGACACATGTACCCCAATGTTCATTGCAGCACTGTTTACAATAGCTAAGACATGGAAGCAACCTAGATGTGCATCAGCAGATGAATGGATAAGAAAGCTGTGGTACATATACACAATGGAATATTACTCAGCCATTAAAAAGAATGCATTTGAATAAATTCTAATGAGATGGATGAAATTGGAGCCTATTATATAGACTGAAGTAAGTCAGAAAGAAAAACACCAATACAGTATATTAATGCATATATATGGAATTTAGAAAGATGGTAATGATGACCCTATATGCAAGACAGCCAAAGAGACACAGATATAAAGAACAGTCTTTTGGACTCTGTGGGAGAAGGCAAGGGTGGGATGATTTGAGAGAATAGCATTGAAACATGTATATTATCATATGTGACATAGATCACCAGTCCAGGTTTGATGCATGAGACAGGGGGCTGGTGCACTGGGATGACCCTGAGGGATGGGATGGGGAGGAAGGTGGGAGGGAGCTTCAGGATGGGGAACACATGTACACCCATGGCTGATTCATGTCAATGTATGGCAAAAACCACTACAATATTTTAAAGTAATTAGCCAATTAAAATAAATAAATAAAATTTAAAAAAAGGAGTGTGGGTTTGATTCCCAGTCAGCGAGCTAAGAACCCACATTGCACATGCCTCATGCCCAAAAAACTAGAACATAGAAAGCAGAAGCAATATTGAAACAGATTCAATAAAGGCTTTAAAAATGGTCCACATTCACCCCCCAAAAAATCTTAAAACAAAGACTGATACGTACTAACTCAAACTGACATCTCTAGATATTGCACTTACCTCCCTATGGTTATATCTGATTCTGAAACACATCAGAATTCTCTGGAGAGCTCTCGTGTTGGGAGTATTGCTTATGATACTGTAACTAAATGTCTCCTTCCAGTTTCCCATGAGCTTTTTCTTTTATCAGTCAGTGATCTTCATATGGACATCTAAACAGTGTTAGTTTGTGCTAATGGCCCCAGGTCACACTTGTATTCCCAAGTGTGTAGTAATTGCAACATCTCCCCACTTTCTCGCAACATATAACTTCTGCTGGAAGGTGTGTTTGATTGAGGTCTATAAGTTAGGGGAAAGGTAGAGGCCTCGGATGGCTCGTGCCTGGAGCCCTGATGCACTAAATGTGATAAGTGGTGAACATGAATAGGCTCACGAGCAGGCAGTGGAGCCCTCACTACAGGCACTGGGGTCAAAAGCAAAACCTTGGGGTTTTGGGGGGCAGCAAATAGGACCCTAATCCTACATGACCGAGGTCCCTGATAGAGCAGGGACTCAGGGCTGTATGGAAAAAAGTGGATGCTTCATAAAGACTGATAATTTGATAATGGTTCTAATCAATATATTTTTTAAAAAATTGTTCAACTTTTATTTAGAAGTAAAGCTGACTATTTTGTGAGGGAAGAAGAGAGGGAAAATTCCCCCCGTAGTGCAGAGATATTAAGCTCTGGCCTCAAGCATGCAAAAATAATACCCTATTATTCCCCAGATTCTCCCTCCTTAGAAAGCATTTTGGGGAGAATCTACTGTGACTTAAACCTTTGTGGATATCCTGTCCCTCTCTGCATTCCAAATAGCCTATGACTTCTAAACACATATAGCACTTTCTATGAGAATAATGAAAAAGTCATAATTTTTAGTGATATTTTAATGGTCCTCATCTCTTGGCCAGTTCTGAGGCCCTGGAGAGCAAAAAGGGATCCATATGACCAGAAGTAAGCAAACCACTTATTTGGTTACAAGAATCAAGGATTTGTAGGAGATCTCTAAGTCATCTTCTTTTCAAACTTTCTCTGATTTTAGGGCAAAAATCCATCACTAGAAAGACGATGTGGAACAGAAACAACATACCTGTCTGGTTTAGGAAAGTCAGCATTGCAAGGCAAAGGAACAGGGCTCCATACATCCCCAGAGGGTCCCCTAGTGTGCCGTGGCTCATTAAAGGATCATGCTTCAGTGTATGCATACCCAGAGATACCTCTGACATCTCAAACAAATTTTTCTCATCTAAGAATCCACCTGCCAATGCAGGACTGAAGACTCAAGAGATGGAGTTTCGATCCTTGGATCAGGAAGATTCCCTGGAGTAGGAAATGACAACCCACTTCAGTATTCTTAACCTGAAAAATTCCATGGACAGAGGAGCCTGATGGGCTATAGTCCACGGGATCACAAAGACTCAGACACGATTCAACATGCACACACGAAGTAAATATATTTATTTTCTTAAAATGTGGAGTTTCATTACCTTTTGGACAAATATTAGAGCTTTGTACTATCAAGAAATTTGTCTATCTGGAAAAACTTTCTCAGATGACCAGGTGATCTTCCTATTTTCTTATTGTGATAATTTGAACAAAACCAAGATTCCGAAGTGAAAAGTGTTTTTTTTTTTGAGGAATATGTGCCTGTTTTTAATCCTGGCAGATGCAGTTCTTTCTAGGGATTTATGTCTCATGGAGTTTTTGAAATTAAGCATAACCGTGTGCATGCATGTGTGCAAGTTCACGCACACACAAACACACAATGTAAGCTTTACTCTTCAATAGAGCTTACTAGTAAGGTGAAAGCAAGCTTATGCGGCCCCATTCCTAGTGAGATGACTGTATTAACAACACCCTGCTGTGTAATGAACAGTTTCATGTGATTTGCACAGAAAATGTTTTGTTTAACATCTGTTCAATTAGTGTTTTCATTTCATTACTGAAGTTTGTCTTAGGACCAACAGGTTCATTTTCCTATTGGACATTTGGAAAGGGATTCGCTTGGCGCATACCAGTACCTTCTGTCTAGATAACCCTCTTGATATAGTCAATTAGAGAAGGTCGATGGCAATATGTTTTCTTCATGTTTTAGGACAAGACTTACCCCCACACAGCATTGCTCACACCTGTCCCAAAGCAAGAAATTTCCTGGGTGGAAAAGCACCACAGTTTAGAGCTGAGCTTGCTCTTTTGAATAGGAAATATAGCGGTAAGAAAATATCTCTCGTTTGAACCAGTTTACTGTCATTAAAGTGAGTAATGAGTTAGGAATGTGTGACAATTTAATTATAAATTGTAATTGAAAAGCAGTTGGAGTGGAAAAAAACAAAGCTAGACAGTAATTAGAAAAGGATTTAACTCTCCTTTGTTTTGGTTAGTAAATTTATGGACAATTATGGTTGTCGCCTTTTATAAAAGGAAAACATATTATGAAACATAAAACAGATGTTTCTTTTAACAAAGCAGATTGTCTCTTTATTACCATGACTATTTGTCAATGATATGGGGAAGGTCTTTCCTTTATCTCCTTCCTTGTTGTCAATTAAAAAGAGGAAGCGAAGATGTGTGTAGAACAGGAATGCAAATAAATGATCTCCTCTTCTACAGACATCTTTGCTTCCTTTTTCTGACAGTAAGGAAGGAGATAAAGAAGAGACCTTCTGACTAGAGTAGAGTCAGAAAGGATTATGTTTTCTGTAAATGTGTGAGGCTATACTTAGGCACGGGCTAAGTAGCATGAACTCAGCAGTGATGCATGTAAATACCTCGAGAGTATTTCTTAGTACTGTACCAAGTCAAACTGTACAGAATGAGTGTTATGGTGTGATTGGAAGAGAAAATTCTTTTAAAAAAATATGACCCCAGAATATGACAATTGGCAATTTCCTTAACAGTTCTGAGTTAGGTGGTACAGTTAATTACAGTTCTGCTTGAAGAGAGAAAATTGCCTTGACATTGCTGTTTGTCTCATGAATCATTTCTGTTACTACATAACTAGTAACCACAGTCTTTTGCAAGTAAAGGAGTCTTGTTTGGCTTTGATCAAACACAATAGTGTCCATAGTAAGCAGCTTCATCTGTAAATATAAAAACACTATTTGGAAAGGAAAGCAATAAAAGAAGAAAAAATACACACAGAGCTAACATAGCATGTTGGTATGTGGGGTAAGACGTGTCTTTCCCTGTGTACATACAGGTGTACTTCCTTAGTTGCTATAAACCCCTGAAAGGTATTGGCAAATAATGTTTTAAAAAATGAAACCATATTTTAAATATACTATAAAAAGATAATTATTTAGAGATCATCACAGCTTAATTTATCTGCTTCAGTTCAGTTGCTCAGTTGTGTCTGACTCTTTGCGATCCCATGAATCGCAGCACGCCAGGCCTCCCTGTCCATCACCAACTCCCGGAGTTCACTCAGACTCACGTCCATCGAGTCCGTGATGCCATCCAGCCATCTCAGCCTCGGTCGTCCCCTTCTCCTCCTGCCCCCCACTCCCTCCCAGCATCAGAGGCTTTTCCAATGAGTCAACTCTTCGCATGAGGTGGCCAAAGTACTGGAGTTTCAGCTTTAGTATCATTCCTTCCAAAGAACCACACTTTCATAATTTAGATATTGTCAAAACAGACAACAGCTATATAAGCAGGATGGTCATGGACATGGGGCTGGGTAGGGGTGTTGGTGGTTAAAACACACACATATAGGGAATTCTCTGGTGGTCTGGTGGTTAGGACTCTGCTTCCACTGCTAGGGGTATAGGTTCTATCCCTGTTCAGGGAATTAAGATCCTATGCAACAAAACTTACATACACATACAGAATGCTAAGAGGACATAATTTCTCCAGGCCACACTTTACTTCTGGAAAACTAAAAAGTGCACCAGTGATTCTCACATATGTTTTCCTTTCTTCTCATGAACTAGGTCTTTGACTGCCATTTCCTTCCCAATGAAGTAAAATACACTCATAACGGCTGCCCGATTCTTGATGAAGACACGGTGAAGCTTAGACTTTACAGGTAAGTGGCACAGGAGCCTTCTTCCTTCTTTGTCAGCTAACCATTCTCTGTGCTTCTGTTTCTTTGAATAAGTGTTGCTATGGTGGGAGTTTCTAGATTTCAAACAAGTTAAGTATAAGTAGTAGGAACTGGAGACCTGAATGGATGAGGCAAGAATTGTAGCAACCTTTCAGTTACTTTTATTTATATCTTCTTCCTTGGGGTTTTTCTGTGGCAAATTATTAGCCTTCTCCTGTTTCCCTTTAGAGTTCTTGTACAGGTATCTCTGGTCATTCAACTCTCCATTTACGATTAAAAATGGAGATTACAACCTACAAATTTTTAATGAGAATTAGGAAGAAAATGTATTCCAAAAGTGAATGAAATTCTTTGTTTTGATTATCAACTGCTTAGGGTTAAGAAGTGCAATATCTTCTATTTTTAAACATATTGTATTTTAAAAATGTTTAAAATGATCAGTTATAGAGTTGGACACATTGATCATATAACCCAGCAGTTCTACTCCTAGATACATAAATGTACAAGAGAAATTAAAACATATGTTCACACAAAAATTTACACAGATGTTCACTGTAGCATTTTTTGTACATGTCAAAAAGTTGAAATAATCAGTCTGATGAATGAGTAAATAAGATGTGGTATATTTATACCGTGAAATATTATTCAGCCACAAAGAGATGAAGTACTGTTACATGCTATAACACGGATGAGCCTTGAAAATATTATGCTAAGTGAAAGAAGTCAGACATAAAAGGTTACACATTGTATAATTTCATTTATATGATATGTTCAGTAAAGGCAAATTCAGAAAGGCAGAAAGTAGATTGCAGTTGCCAGCTTTTGGGGGTGGGGTGAATGGGGAGTGACTGCTCATGGGTGTAGATTTTTATGGGGGGAGGTGATAAAAGTGTTCTGGAATTAGAGAGCAGGATGGTTGCATAGCCTTCTGAAAATACTAGAAACACTGAGTTGTAAACTTTAAAAAGGTAAATTTTAGAATTATGTGAATTATATCTAAATAAAAAGTTAATTTAAAAACTAAGCTCATGATTATGTTATTGCTCACTTCATAGAAGCAACTGAAAATTCAGTGTAGGTGGAGTAAGCCTTATATAGTTTTTTACTTGGCTTTTGTCACTTTTAAGAGTATTTGACTAAAATACAGCAGCATGAATTTGTCTTAAGTACTAGAGGAATACTAGTCTAGAGTTTTGTAGCAGACAGTGAATTATCCTGATCACCCATCATAGGTCAGGCTCATGCCAGACAGGCTTAGGAAACAAAAGAATGAGGATAAATGGGCTGGTTTTCAGGGCCTGATGCAAAAGATGGCTAGATAATTGTGATGCAGAATGACAAGCCAGAAAAGATGCATGAAGCAAATGTCATGCTCAGAAAATGAAATGGCACCCAAGGATTCCTTGGGAAATCCACAATCAGCATATAGGGCTGTTTGATCTTCCTGACTTTAAAGTTAACAAACTAATCAGCTTCAGAGAGCTTGCTGATGAATTCTGGCTGCTCCCATTTCTTTGAGTTTCTAAAGGATGAGGCGGGGGGAGCAGCATAGATGAAGTACAGTTAGAGGACCTGTCAGTGTTCTTGGTCTTGAGGATTTAAAGTAGAACATTCAGAGGAGTTGGAGGCAGAAAATCAGAGAGCATGTTTATTGCCCTCTTACCTCATCTCTGCTGCTGCTGCTGCTAAGTCACTTCAGTCGTGTCCGACTCTGTGTGACCCCATAGACGGCAGCCCACCAGGCTCCCCCATCCCTGGGATTCTCCAGCCAAGAACGCTGGAGTGGGTTGCCATTTCCTTCTCCAATGCATGAAAGAGAAAAGTGAAAGTGAAGTCACTCAGTCTGTCCGACTGTTAGCGACCCCATGGACTGCAGCCCACCAGGCTCCTCCGTCCATTGGATTTTCCAGGCAAGAGTACTGGGGTGGGGTGCCATTGCCTTCCCCGTACCTCATCTCTAGCCCTTTTGATAAGCTACTTGACCTCTCTAAGCCTCAGTTTCCTCATCTGTAAAATGGAGTCAATAATAATACTACCATAGATTCCTGTGAAGACTGAATGATAAACTTTTTGTAAGGAGTCTACCACATGCCTGGGCCATTATGAAAGCACATCAGTGGAGAATCTATTATTGATGCACGACCATCACTTTAAATTTCTCCCTTCAATAAAGAATGACAGCCCATCAATTTGCTGTGTAACTCAGGGAACTCAAAGCAGGACTCTATAACAACCTAGAAGGGTGGGATGGGGATGAAGCTGGGAAGGATGTTCAAGAGGGAAGGGATCTAGGTATGCCTATGGCTGATTCATGTAGATGTTTGGCAGAAACTAACAGTACTGTAAAGCAATTATCCTTCAGTTAAAAATAAATAAATTTAATCAGAAAAAGAATGACAATCCATCCCTATTAGGTTCTGCAAATATCCAGAGAGTGTAGTTCCTAAGGGAATGAAGGGAATGGAGGTTACAGTCACCGATCACCCTTTATGCCACCCACTGAGCTGAGCTTTCCCAGCTAGACTGCAAATAACTACTCCTGTAGTGGCATTTGTGAAAAGCAAAAAGGGCTTGATGCTTCAGAAACCTTCACCCCTTCACTCCTGAATTAAAAGTCAGTGCATAAACGAGATATGCAGGATACTCTTAAACTGCACACATGCTAGAGATGAGACTGAGCTCAGAGCAGTCATTAAATACCCGTATTTATGATAGATTTCAGGGAAGTGTTAAAAGGAGGGTCATTGGAAAGGGGAGTAACAGAAAAAGGAGTTGACACCAATTTAAGGAGAAGGGAAAAGAACAGGGAGGTGGGGTGTAGAGTATAACGTAAAATCCAAACTCTACCTGATACACAGATTGTGTGAAAGACAATCTTTAAGCCTCAGGCCAACTTAGTGCCCAAGTATCAGAAGAACCTGCGCACCAGTAATGCTGCCCTTGCTCTGCTCTGCCCTCAGGTTTACTGAGACAGACACCTTCACGGAGACCTTTATCCTGCGGGTCTACCTCCTGGAACCAGACTGTAACATCATCCGCATGAGTGATAATGCACTGGAGGTGTCTGAGTTCTATGGCCTGTCCCGAGTCATTGATAAGAACCTGCTCCGATTTGATTACGAGAGGATGGCCAGCCTGGAATGCACAGTCAGACTGGACCCTGTGGGAACTCAGCTGCCAGCCCACGGCCAGTTGGTTCTGGTGGAGCCCCAGTTGGAAGAACCTCGTGGAGATCAGCCACATAGTTTCTTCCCTGAGTCTCGTATGATGTTTTAATACTTATCTGGATGTTACTAAATCTGCCAGGTCATAAATGGTCATCTTCCACCATGACAAGGAGTTTTACTTAATAGAATTTGTAGCTGGTTGAAAACATAGATTAGTGGCTAAGAGTGCAGACTTTGGAAACAGGAAAACTTGGGCTTGAAAATTGCCTCTGCTATTTACTTCCTGTGTGGTGTTAGGTCAGTTTGTTACCCTAAGTCTCAGAAAAATGGGCAAGGATAGTGGCTGTTCCATAGGGTTGTATAAAGGTGAGAGGGAGTGAGATCACACACACACACACAAAGCAATTCACACAGTGTCTGGCTCATAGCAAGTGCTCAGTAACTGTCAGCTGTTATTATTAATAGTAAGTAGCAATAGCAGTGATAGCCAGAGTAGCTGGGGAATTTATTAGGTGTTGTTAGACTTGAAGCAGGTTCGGGGTAAAGCTGGTAGGCTGGAGATGTGGTTTAAATCAGGAAGAGTTGATGGATAATGTTCCTCTTGTTATTCATTTAATTATCACATTTTGGGCACCTCTAGATGCATAATAGTGTTCTAGGCACTGTGAAAAGACCAAGAAATATAAGGGAAAATCATGGTCATAGTCATACCTGGCATTTGGACAGTAAGTTATAGCTAAAGACATGTTTGCACATGTGTCATCTCATCTAGTCTTCGCAGCCTTCTGGGTAAGAATAGAATACCCAGTTTCTGCATCAGGGAAGTGTGCAAAAGGCCACTAACATAAGTGGCCTATGCATATCATAGACGGTGCAAGAGTGAAAAATACTC
>SJYX01018346.1:71231-86544 GCA_006410675.1 Oreotragus oreotragus
CTCTACACATCTGTATCTCTTTTGCTGTCTTGCATACAGGGTCCTCATTACCATCTTTCTAAATTCCATATATATGTGTTAGTATACTGTATTGGTGTTTTTCTTTCTGGCTTACTTCACTCTGTATAATTGGTTCCAGTTTCATCCATCTTATTAGAACTGATTCAAATGTATTCTTCTTAATGGCTGAGTAATACTCCATTGTGTATATATACCACAGCTTTCTTATCCATTCATCCGCTGATGGACATCTAGGTTGTTTCCATGTCCTGGCAGTCTCTTTTAAATTCTCCTTGCCTTTCTTCCTCTTGATCTCTTCTTATTGAAATAATGACAGATAGTGAAGTCAATCTAAATGAAAGAGTGGCATGCTTCTCTACTAACTCAGGTTCTCTGTAATGTGTTTATTTGGGAAGCTGAAATGACTATGAACCTGCTGAAACAGTTCAGATTTTGTGCTGATTTAAGATGATCTGAGATGACATTTGTGAAAGACCTCCATCTTTCAGTTTCACTTCTTCCTATGATTTCTCCTAAGAGACCCCGTTGAATGTTGAACACTATTACCACAGGAATTAATAAAACAAAGAATGATAAAGAAATGATTAAACAGGGTTGTAGTATTTTATAATTGAGAACTGGAAAAATTGTGAGGTGGTCTGGTCAAATTGATCATGTAAATCCCTTGGGGAAGTGAGATTTAAGAAGAGATTTAAGTCTGACATTAATAGTTAGCCTGCCCTTGGGCCTGGGTTACCTGGGTTCAAATGTTTACTTAACTAGCTGTGTGATTTTGTACTTTATGCCTCATTTTTAAGATCTTGCAATGGGCATAGTAGTACTTCTTATTGAGAGGATTTAATGAGGTGATGCTTACAAAGCTTGGCACAAAGCTGAACACATAGTAAGCTCTACACATATTTTTTGCTAGTGAGAAAACTGATGTTTTTGGAAACAATTGGTTTAGTTCAAGCCCCTTATTTTATACTGGGGCCACAAAAATTGCGTATCTTGACCATACATGCATGGATGAATCAAGACTAAACTCTCAGTCTCCTGACGATTAGTACATGTTTTCTGTTTGTTTTGACATGAAACTTCTTTGACATTTAATGCTTTTTTATCTCTGTAAAGAACAAAATTTAGAGCCATTTTTCTTCCTAATTGATTTTTCTTCTTTTTCCTCATATATTGATATAGGGCTTTCTTTGTTGATATTTTCAGATTAGTTTTATTAGAAATTTCCTCTCTAAAATGACCTTCCTGTATTATTTAGAATATACTTATACCATAGTCAGTTTGGCACATCATAAACAGATTCTTTTATGATTATAGTAATATACTCAATGGCAGTTGGAGAAGGAAATGACAACCCACTCCAATGTTCTTGCCTGGAGAATCCCAGGGACAGAGGAGCCTGGTGGGCTGCCGTCTAAGGGGTCGCACAGAGTTGGACACGACTGAAGTAACTTAGCAGCAGCAGCAGCAGCTCAATGGCAGAGGCTATTTTTTTAAAAATGCACAGAAAGAAAAAATAAGAAAATGGAACTAGGGTTATTTCTAATATTTATATATATATAAATGTATGTGTATATATATGCATACTTACACACACACACACACACACACACACACACAGGGGGAGACATGCATACCAGAGTCAGTTTATGGAATTGAATTTATATTATATTTGAAGTTTTGTATCTTGTTATTTTATTATTTTAATGCTGGTATAATCCATCCTCATCAAGAGACTGACTATTCACCCACCCATAATTTCTTATAGATTTAAAAATATTTTCTTGTTTATGTTTACCTTTTTAATCTGCCTGAAATAAATTTTATCTTATTGTAAAACAACAGAACAGTTTTCTTCCAAGTAGCCAACATTTTCAACACTATTTAATGAATAATGAACCTATTTCCCACTGATTTTTTGATTGCTCTGTTGTATAGAAAGATATTATATGTCTGTTTCAAGGTTAGTTCTCTTATTCTTTAGATCTGCCCAATTATTCTTGTGCCAGTACCCTATTATTCCAAATTAAAAGGTCTAAAATGGACTTTAATATTTTATAGACAACTTTCTCCTCATGATCTGCTTCAAAATTTTCTTATTTATTCTTCGTTCTAGATAAATAATTAATATTTATGTTAATTTTTAAGACCCTAATTATTTTTATCAGGATTGGATTAAAATTATAAATTATTTTGAGAAAAATTGGAATATTGGAACATTTATCACATTGAGTCATCTTTTTCAGGCAAAGGTTATCTCACTTCATTTAGGCAAATGATCTTTGGTAGATTTCTGTTAAGTCTGCAGTTTTCTTCATGTCACTTGCTCACACTTACTAAGTCCAGTCCTAGGCAGTTTGTTTCTGTGAAATTATTCTGACTAGTCTTCTTTTCTTCCACTATTTCTTCTTGTGGGTTAGTGATGAGAAACAGGAAAGCTATTTCTTGGTCTAATTTTCTTTTGTCTGGCTTCTTTCTTGAATTCAGTTATTCTAAAAGTTTTTCAATTCTATAGGCTTTTAAGACTGTACTAATTACATCTTCCACTGATGATGATAATTTTCCCTTTCTTTTTCAGTAATTATTTTTCTTTTTTTCTCCTGTATTCCCCACTGGTTTGGCCAGAATAATATTAAATACAGTGATGCTTATCAGAATCATTGTCTTGTACATTTTATCACTATTAACTGCATACACTGTCCTTTTTAATTCTTCTTGCCTTGAATTCATCTCTCTTTGAAATTCTTATAGTCACATCTGCAGACTTTTTTGGATCATCCTTTTATTTTTAATCTTTGTGTATAATTTTAAATGCCTCTCCAATAAAGGCAGATATAATTGGATATTTAATTTCAGAATATTTGTCTTAAACAAGAGAATATAGACAATATTTCTATAATAATGGATATTTTTTTTTCTATCATCTTGTTTTATGCTTTCTTGCTAATTAATAAAGCCATCTTGCACTCTAGGTTATATTTTATTTGCCTTTGCCTTTACTTATTTAATATCCCATTTTAAAATTTAGTTCTAAATTGAAAAAATTCTTTAACCTTTATTTTTAACATATTAAGTAAAAAATACAGTGAAGTCTTTTGCCTCCTTCATATATATTATGAGGTCTGATCCTATTTATCCTTTCTCACTGCAATTACCCACCACCAGGTTTGGTTAACATAATCTGCAACTTTAACTCTAGCATATCATCTTTATACTTTATGATACTTCATCTTTTATTTCAAGTGTACTCTTTTGACATTTGTATCCATTTTGTTAGTGTTTCAAGTAACATTTGTTCAGGCTTAACCTCTAGGTTTAATATTTCTTATTCAGAACCAATCCTTTTATACTATGATTTCCTCATTCTTGTTTAAATTATAAATCTTCAAATGCTTTTCAGTGGCACATTAGAACTACATAGTCTAAACTCTCAGCGTTATCACTCTTTTGTTTTTATAAACCCCCATGTGGGAAGGAGAGGAGCTGTCACCTTCTGTTTCTCTTGCTTTTCTTTCTTTCTCTGAGCCTTGCTGGCTAGTTTCTGAAATTCTAGGCTGAGGAGTGGGTGGCTTTGGAGGACTGTTGGAGAGAGAGGTCTTGTATGACCAGGCATTGAAAGAGTATGGCTTTGTGCTCTTTGAGTTGGGTGGATGTTTCAAGCTTCTTCTTAGTCTCGGGGCAATTTCATTGTTCTCCTGGAGATTCATCTCTGCAAAGGCCTCTCATCTTTTCTAGCCTGATTAATCAATTGCAGTTCCTCCCAGTGCTCCTAGGATATGACCTCCACCTCCAGCTTCTTTCTGTGGAGATTTTTGGCTTCTCATAGATGCACCTAAAGGTCGGGGACCCAGATGACCCTAGACCAACACTCTGTCCAACTTGCTCCGTATCTGAGAGCACTCACATATTCCTTCCTGCTGCAAACAAGGACTAGAGACTGATCCCAGCACAGATACCATGTTTCTTCTGCCTCTGGCCACTTAGCTTCCTCAGGGATGAGCCCAGCATCAATCCTGGTGTGCTCCACTGGTAAAAGACACATTTAAGGCTGGTGTGATAGAAGCTTCCCTCCTGACACCTGGGACAAGGATGCAGCATTGCCCCCCCTCCCCTCCTCTTCATAAACGGGATACAGTGTGAGGCATCAAGGTGGTGACTCAGCACAACACAGAGCAATTTCTGTCTGTAAATAAATCTCTTTCTCTTACTTCTCAACCCTTTTATATTCTTAGAGTGGGTGAGAAGGTTCTAGAGTCTGGAACTGGTTTCAGACAACTTGTTTTGTAAATTCTGCCTATGGTACCTGTCTCACATTGTCTTTGAAATGCTCTCTCTTGGAACTTTAGTTGAGACTAAGCCAGGAAGAACTTCGTTTTAAACATTCTGTTATATAAGTATCCAGTGTTCAGCAGTACTGCACTCTTGTGGCTCTGATCATTAAGCCTGGTCTCCCAATAATGGGGAACATCAAATTCTATGATGACCACTTATCTTCTGCTGAGGATCCTTTCTGCCCATAGCACTTGTTGGGACCTCAGATCCCAGGATGCAAGTTCATGATTTCTCTGGAGATCCCCACAGTGAGAGCCTCTTCCTCATAGCTCTCTCACTTGGGGAAGGTGTATTTGTAGCTTGAAGAGTTACTTGCAATTTTGATGACCTACTCCTTATTTGGAGACCCAGGGTCCTAACTAATACACGACTGAGCAAACGTACTTCAGTTTCACGAGCAGCTTTTATAAGGACAGGTCCCTTCATCCTGCCATTGTCACCTTTGAAGCCTACAAGAGGAGGATGGGTTGGCCAGAGGAGGTTGGTTGTGTGTGTCAGACACTGCTAGTGCATTACTTTGTTTTTCCTTAAGATTAAAAACCAATTATTTATTTATTTGGCTCTGCTAGATCTTGGCTGTGGCACGCAAGCTCTTAATTTTGGCTTGTGGGATCTAGTTCCCCAACCAGGGATCGAACCTTGGCCTTTTGCATTGAGAGTGCAGTGTCTTAGCCACTGGACTGCTAGGCAAGTCCTTGTGCTTTACGTTGGCTGTCTCTTGTAATCCTCACTCGGTACTTAGGACCTCTAGGATGTCCATGTTATAGGCGGGCGAAATCAAGATTTAGAAGTTAAGTAACTTGTCCAAAGTCATATAAACCATATGTGCTGGACATAGAATCAAAAGAACAGTTCCTTCTAATGACAAAATTGGTGCTCCACCTCAACCCTGGCTAAATATTGGAGTCAAAGAATACCAAATTGTTGTTGTTGTTGTTTTTTATCTCCTCCTTAGGAAAGTTACATTAGAACATCTGGAAATGGAATTTGGGCGTCAGTATGTGATTAAAATCTCTCTAAATGATTCAGATCGCTGCTGGATGCACCCTCTAGACTGTGACTTTGTGTTAAATATCATGTGATTTACGCTGCTATTATATCAATAGCTTCATTTATAGTTTTCCCCTTTATCTTTTCTTTCTCCTTCTAAAGTCAGAGAGCGCGTGGCTGCCTGTCTATATCAGACCTGGGATTCCCAATCAGATTCCAAGAGCTGCATTCATGGCCATGTTTATTCTGGAAGTGGATCAGTTCATCCTGACCTCATTGACTACATCAGTTCTGGACTGTGAAGAGGATGAGACCCCCAAACCCTTGCTGGTGTTCAACATTACTAAAGCTCCGCTCCAGGGCTATGTGACTCACCTGTGGGATCACACCAGACCAGTGTCCTCCTTCACCTGGAAGGATCTAAGAGATATGCAGATTGCCTATCAGCCACCAAACAGCAGCCATTCTGAGAGGAGAATTTATGAGGTGAGAGGGAAGAGAGACAAAGCTGCTAGGCTCTTTGGTATTCAGAAAGTCATTGAAGAGGCCACTTCTCTTTAGCCTGCAGGTTACCTTGTATGGTCATTGCCTCATTGTCCAAAGTCATATAAACCATATGTGCTGGACATGGAATCAAAAGAACTGTTCCTTCTAATGACAAAACTGGTGCTCCACCTCAACCCTGGCTAAATATTGGAGTCACCAGAGAACTTTAAGAATACCAAATTGTTGTTGTTGTTATCTCCTCCATAGGAAAGTTAAATTAGAACATCTGGAAACAATTTGGGCATCAGTATGTGATTAAAATCTCTCTAAATGATTAGAGAGATTACCAGTCTCTCTAATCTAAGAAGAGAATCACGGCAAATCAAGATGCAAACCAGGCAGGTGATGCAAATGAACAAAGCCATCCAGAGGGAGACTGGGGGGAAGTGAGGAAGGAGCTGGCAATTTAGGAAGCAGATGTAACTCAGCTCCAGCTGACTGCTGCATGTGAGAATACGGATGCACCCAGTGTTGCTGTAGCTTTTCTTTTTCAAGAAAAGTTGGAAAGCTCTACTTTTTTTGGTAAAAATATTTCAAGTTTCATATAACAAGTGAATGTTTATGCAAAACTGAAGCAGACTCACAGACCTAGAAAGCAAACCTGTAGTCACTAAAGAGGAGGGGGAGGGGGAGGGACAAAGTAGGGGCATGGGATTAACTGATAAAAACTATGTATAAAGTAGATAAGCAGCAAAGATATACTGTATAGTATAGGGAATTGTAGCCCTTTGCTTGTAGTAATTTATAATGAAGTATCACCTGCAAAAATACTGAATCACCATGCTATATACCTGAAACTAATATAACATTGTTAATCAACTATACTTCAGTCAAAAAGTTTCAATATTGTAACTAGCCTCCAATTAAAATAAATAAATTTAAATTTAAAAAAAAGTTTCAACTTTTAAACATAGAAGACATTGTAAATTTAAAACGTAAAATACCAGCTGCAAAACATTTCTGAGGCCACATTTGGCCCCCAGGTTCACCAGTTTGAGAACTCTGGTGCCTCCAACAGCCTTCTTGCATTACATAGACCATTGAAGTTAGAGATGGTCTAACTTCTGTTTGTTTATAATTTTTCATTAATAAGTTATTTTATATTATTTTCCATCAAGGTTTTCTACTGGAGTCCTTAATTTTAAGTAATAATGCTTACTCAGGGTAGGAGATTCCATATTCTCTCATTAAAAGTGAAAAGTGAAAGTGAAGTCGTTCAGTCATGTCCGACTCTTTGCAATCCCATGGACTGTAGTCTACCAGGCTTCTCTGTTCATGGGATTTTCCAGGCAAGAGTACTGGAGTGGGTTGCCATCTCCTTCTACGGGGGATCTTCCTGACTCAGGGATTGAACCCAGGTCTCCTGCTTTGCAGGCAGACACTTTACCCTCTGAGCCACCAGGGAAGCCATTCATTTCACTATCACTTTTCATCAGGAAAGTTGTCTTTCTATGTAATCTAAATCATTTCTGCTATTTCTGCCTCTCTCCTCTTGTTTTGTATTCCATGAGAGTAGAGAACAGCTGGTTACAGACTTGTGCATAATAACCCTTCACAAACTTGTAGACCTACCAGCAAGTTGATTCAAAAATGATATAAAGTTTAAATAAGCAGGTTAACACAGACTTGAGTTCAGGTCTGTTAAGGAAAATATGTGTCCCTGGGGTTACCAAATTGCCCTCGATCTAGTTTAGGCATTTTTAGCATTTAGTCTCAAGGGCAGATTATAAATGCCATGCTTTGCCCTTTACTTTTATTTTCTTCACTTCCTAATAGTAAGTGGCAACTGGTTTTTTCTTTCCTGTCTTCACTTCTCATTTCTTCCCTAAGTGAAGTCACTCAGTCGTGTCCGAATCTTTCTTTTCCCATGGACTGTAGCCTACCAGGCTTCTCTGTCCATGGGATTTTCCAGGCAAGAGTACTGGAGTGGGGTGCCATTTCCTTCTCCAGGGATCTTCCTGACCCAGGGATCGAACCCAGGTCTCCTGCATTGCAGACAGACGCTTTACCCTCTGAGCCAGCAGGGAAGCTGTAGCATGAGGTAATTTCTCTTTAGATGTCCAGTTCTATCTCACATCTACAAACAAAGCGTTGCTGCTCTGTCTGCTTTCTGTGTGTTATGTCTGGCATTGTATAGTGTAATACTAAAGCAGAACGTGCCCAAATGTGTGCTGTTTTGGTTTGTTTTGTTAGAAGGTGACTTTCAATTTTCTCAGTGGAGATTTTGCACTGTTCAGTTCTTTTGGCCGGAAACCACCTGGGGTGAGATTTCTGAGAGCAGACCAATGGCCAGTGCAGCTTTCAGCTAGCTGATCCTTCCTTCAGCTGTTACACCAGGCAGTCTCTTGTAGGCATGAAAATCCAACCTCACTCCAGTAGGTACTACATTGATCTTAGAGGAAAGTTCCTTAGTGATAGGGCTCAACCTAATATATATTTATATTAGACTTCCAAAATGATACCCCCCATATCAGTATAGTTTCATTTTTAATGTGTGTATTTGTTGCTCTTGAATCTCTTTTTTTATGTAGTATTTGCTGATACGGTACTATCTAATTGTTTGTTTTATCCTCTCAAATGGACCACACATTCTTCAAAAGTAGGTAGCTTGCCTTCCTTTACAATATTATACCTCATCCTTCTCTGTCAGCACCTGGTGTTATACACACATAGTATGTAATAAAGCTCAAAATGTATAAACCTACTTATTAGCTATGGAATTCAAGGGAGCAAATAAAATGTAGATATTTAATAATATATCTAGTGGGATAGCTGCCTGTAGATCAGGGTCTCTGCAACATTGTTGGCATTTTGAATTGGCTAATTCTTTGTTGTAAGGCCTGACCTGGTCATGGTGGGATGTTATTAATAGTAGCCTCCCTGGCTTCTATCCACTAGATGCCTGTAGCACCTCCGTGGGCATACCTATTTGTGAGACCAAAAATGTTTTCAGGTATTCCCAAATGTCCCCTGGGGGGATGAAATCACAGTGGAGAACCACTGCTCTAGATCCTATATCTTCGCGAGAAGCTGAAGCAGTCTGATGCTGGACTGATGTAGTCTCCTGAACAAATGCAGGGACACATTGCTAGCATATTTGCTTATTTCAGGTTAAGAACTTCAATCATAGAGAAGAAAATTTAAAAACACTGATAAATTAAGGAATAAGACATAGAGCTGGAAAAAGTGAGATTACGTTGTCAAAAATGAGGTCAGGCAACAGCAGAAACTGAATTAGTTTTGCCTCCATCTGCGGTATATATCCCAGAATTAATGGTATTTTATATTATAAATTGTCAATATGTAGTTTATATTCAACTGTTTGTTTACAGGTGGAGTTGGAGGTCTATGACTTCTTCTTTGAGAAGAGTGCGCCTATTACAGTCCACATCTCCATCAGAACAGCAGATACAAATGCCCCGCGAGTGTCCTGGAACACAGGTGAAGTGCATTATAGGAGTCAAACAAAATAGGGAAGGAAAGACAAGAAAGTACACTGGTCAGTGAAAAAAGGTAGCTTTATTCCCATTTTGGAGAAGGCAATGGCACCCCACTCCAATACTCTTGCCTGGAAAATCCCATGGATGGAGGAGCCTGGTAGGCTGCAGTCCATGGTGTTGCTAAGAGTCGGATACAACTGAATGACTTCACTTTCATGTTTCTCTTTCACGCACTAGAGAAGGAAATGGCAACCCACTCCAGTATTCTTGCCTGGAGAATCCTAGGGATGGGGGAGCCTGGTGGGCTGCCATCTGTGGGGTCGTATAGAGTCGGACACGACTGAAGCGACTTAGCAGCAGCAGCAGCATTCCCATTTTACACACAAAGCAACGAAAACCAGACAGGCTATGGGTATCTAGTTGGTTTTTAGGTTTTGTTTTTCCTACTGTCAGGGTGAGAAATTTAAATTGAGGATTCTGATGTCCTGAAATTAAGTTCTTTCCTCTACAGGAGATAAGCCAAAAAGGTCCCTTTTTGATTGAGGCAAAAAAGTGACTGTTTGTGATACTGAGCATAGTTGGACTGAGAGAGAAAAGGTCTCTAACTCAAAATTGTTCAAAGGAATAAAAGAAAGACACAGACTATAATCCATTATTTTATTTTTAAGTTGGGTTGCATGGACATGAAAATACATAATTAAGAGTTTAAACTGCTTTGTCTTCTTATTTTTAATATATAACTGACTTACAGTCTTACATTAGTTATAGGTATACAATATACTGATTCAATTTTTTATATATTATACTCCATTTAAAGTTATAAAATATTGGCTATATTCCCAGTATTGCACAATATATCCTTGTGGCTTATTTATTTTATGCTTAGTAGTTTGTACCTCTTAATTCCTTCTCCCTCTATTGCACCTCCCCACTTCCTTTTTCCCACTGGTAATCACTAGTTCTCTCT
This sequence comes from Oreotragus oreotragus, assembly GCA_006410675.1. Lineage (NCBI taxonomy): Eukaryota > Metazoa > Chordata > Mammalia > Artiodactyla > Bovidae > Oreotragus > Oreotragus oreotragus. The sequence continues at coordinate 81,525 of SJYX01018346.1, forward strand.
ATCTGTGAGCCTGTTTCTGTTTTCTCATATTCATTCATTTTATTTTTCAGACTCCACACTTAAGTGACAAAATAGAGTGTCTCTCTGACTTATTTCACGAAGCACGATATGCTCTATGTGCATCCAGATTGTTGCAAACGGCAAACTTTCATTCTTTAGTATGGCTGAGTAATAGTCCATTGTATGTATAAACCATATCTTCTTTATCCTTTCATCTGTTAACGGACACTTGGGTTGTTTTCATATGGTGGCTACGGTAAATAAGCCTGCTGTGAACATGGGAATGCAAGTATCTTTTCCAATTAGTGTTTTTGTTTTATTCCAGTATACTCAGCAGTGTAATTGCTGGGTCATATGGCAGTTTTATTTCTAGTTTTTGAGAAACCTCTCTACTCTTCCACGGTGGCTACACCAGTTTTGTTTCTATTGTTTGGTTGCTCGGTTGTGTCTGTCTCTTTGTGACCTCGTGGGCTGCAGCATGCCAGCCTTCTCTGTCCTTCACTATCTCCTGGAGTTTGCTCAAACTCGTGTCCATTGACTGATGCTGCCATCCAACCATCTCATCCTCTGTCGCCCTCTTCTCCTGTTCTTAATCTTTCCCAGCATTAGGGTCAGTGTATGAGGTTCCCTTTTCTCTATATCCTTGCCAACATTTGTTATTTGTGTTCTTTTGATGACAGTCATTCTGAGAGGTGTGCAGTAATATCTCACTGTGCTCTTGATTTGCATTTTTCTGATGACTAGCGATGTTGAGTATCTTTTCATGTGCCTGTTTGCCATCTATGTATCTTCTTTGGGAAAATGTCTATTGAAATCTTCTGACCACTTAAAAATTGGATTATTATTTGCTGTTGAGTTGTGTGAGTTGTTTATATGCTTGTATATTCACTAAGTTGTCTTTTCATTTTGTTTATGGTGTCTTACTGTTCAAGTTTCCTTTACTATATATTTGCCTTTACAAGTGGATTTTTCTTTTCTTATAAATTTTTACTTCTTGTTGTAACCCATTCATTTCTTTTCAACTTAGAGAAGAGCCTTTAACATTTCTTTAAGAATTGGTTTAATGTTGATGTACTCTTCCAGTTTTTGCTTATAAGTTTTTTCATCTCTCCTGTAATTCTGAAGGATAATCTTTCTGGATAGAATATCCTTGGTTGTAGGTTTTTCCCATTTAGCACTTTAAATACATCATGCCATTCCCTTTGACCTGCAAAGTTTCTGCAGAAAAATCCATTAATAAATAGCCTTGAGGGAGGAGGGTTCCCTTGTATGCGATTCTTTGTTTTTCTCCTGCTGCCTTTAGAATTCTCTCTTTAACTTTTGCCATTTTAATTATGATATGTTTTGGTGTGGTTCTCTTTGGTTTCATCTTGTTTCGGACGCTCTATGCTTCCTGTACCTGGAAATCTGTTTCCTTTTTCAGGTTCAGGAAGTTTTCAGCCATAATTTCATCAAATATCCTTTGACCTCTTTTGTTCTCTCTTCTCCTGCTAGGACCTCTGTAACGTAAATGTTATTATGCTTGATGTTGTTCCAGAGGTCCCTTAAACTGTTTCCAGGTTTTAAAATTTGCTTCTCTTTTTGTTGTTCTGACTGGATATTTTCCATTATTCTGTCTTCCAGAACACTCTATGTCCTCTGGTTCACTTAGTCTGTTAAAAATACACAATCCTAGTGTATTTTTCATTTCAGTTATTGTAAACTTCAGTTTTGACTTTTTCAAATTCTCTAGTTCATCTATTCTTTCCCCTCAGCATTCTTATTACTAATCTTTAAATTATTTATCTGGTAATTCATTCTTCTCTGTTTCACTGGATGGTTTTACAGGTTTCTTTTTTATTTCTTTCATTTGAAATAAAATTCTCCATCTTCCTGCTTTGGTTAACTTTTTCTGTCTCTGTAAAACGAGGTAAAAGTTACCCATTGTGGTCTTAAATGTATGTCCTTGTGTGGGAACAGTCTGTACATGTCTGTACAGCCTGCACATGTTCCCTGTGGATTTCCTGGGAGTGCTGGATCTGATATGAAAGTGTAGCGGTCTCTCTCAACTTGTTAGGTGTTGTGGCCGGAGATGGAGGAGCTGGAGCCAGAGCCAGGTGTAAGCCAGGGCTTCCCTGCTCAGTTGCCACCACCACCACCCTATTGGGGTAGGGCCATGTCCCAAGGTACTGGAGCAATAGCTGTGAGGGTTGGGCCCAAGCCAGCTCCATCCCCCACAACTGGGTGCTCTCCTCAGCCGTGGCAGCCTCATTCTAGAGGGGAGCTGTGCCTCTGAGCAAGTGGGGCTGGGAAGGGCACTCAGCATGGACCAGGGCATGCATTGAGGCCGTTGTGAGAAGCCAGCCAGTGTCCTGAGGAATTTCAATCTGCTTTCTCTGTCTTACACTGGGAGTAAACAAGAATGTGTGGGTTCTTCACGAGTAGAGGCTAGCTCTCTTACAGCCCTCTTGTCCTACTGGTTTTCAAACCAGCCAGCGGTCTTCCCCCTTTTGACCCAGGGCTGGTGCGCCCAGTGTATGGTTCAAGCCACTCACTCCCCAGGAATATCCTCATCCTTGTAATGCCCCTCCTGTCCTGTGGCCCCTCCTAGGGGTGCAGGCCCCTACGTGATTACTTCTATTCCCTTTCTGCACAACTTTCTTTTAGCCTTGGTTGCATAAGGGTCTTTCTGTCAGTCTTCAGTCCATTTCCAATGAGAACTGCTCCATGTGTAGATGTATTTTTGATGTGTTCATAAGGTGGGAGGGAGAGGGGAGGTAAATTCTGCATCCTCCTACTCTGCCATGTCGATTTCCTCTTGCTTTACTTCTTTTAAAAGAAGGCTTTGTACTGCTTCTCATTTCTGAGAAGACTTACAATGCAGTGTATATATTTAGATCAGATGTAAATGTGAAATGTAAGTGAAAATTTTTCCCTTTCCCACTGTTACCATCAATGGCATTCAAGCAGTGCTGGTAGGTTCATTTAACACAGAAAATATCTCTGTCTGATTTAAATCCTCAGGTGTCAGCTTATATGGATTATCTTTTGTGCATGTGTGTGTATGTGTGTCCTTGCACATGGGTAACACATCATGTGTGTGTTTATATATATGCGAGTTTCAGTAGGGATGAACAATATCAGTTGGGCATCCTTCATTTACAATCTGGTTTTCTGTCCTGTTCTACCTCTACTTGGGGGATAATGAGAGAAAAGAAGGAATTGGTGATCTGAAGTTTGATGCTTTCGAATTGTGGTGTTGGAGAAGACTCTTGAGTCCCTTGGACTGCAAGGAGATCATACCAGTCAATCCTAAAGGAAATCATTACCCTGATGATTCATTGGAAGGACTGATGCTGAAACTCCAATACTTTGGCCACCTGATGCNTGTGGTGTTGGAGAAGACTCTTGAGTCCCTTGGACTGCAAGGAGATCATACCAGTCAATCCTAAAGGAAATCATTACCCTGATGATTCATTGGAAGGACTGATGCTGAAACTCCAATACTTTGGCCACCTGATGCGAAGAGCCAACTCACCAGAAAAGACACTAATGGGGGGAAAGATTGAGGGCAGGAGGGGAAGGGGGCGACAGAGGATGAGACGGTTGGATGGCATCACCAACTCAATACTCAATAAATATGAGTTTGAGCAGACTCCAGGAGATAATGAAGGAAACTTGGTGTGCTATAGTTCATGGAGTTGCAAAGAGCTGGACATGACTTAGCAACTGAACAAGAGCAAAGATTTATATACAGCAAAGAGACGTAATGGTCTGCATGTATTTGTGTGATCTGAGAAACCTAGGCTTGTTAAGACCTCTGGATCTGGTTTTCATTACTCTGGACATCAGAATTCTTTTTAAAATAAAATTTTATTTATTATGAACTTAATATAAGATCATTGAAAACTTGGAAGCACAATAAGTAGAGTTAATAATAATGAATAAGTGAATGAAATAATAGTAGTTGGATAAAATTATACATTACTCCACCACAAAACATAATCACCATTAGTATCTTGCTACATAAATTTCTAGTGTTCTTGCTTGCTCCTCTGCTGCATCCCATGATGCCTTGTTCTGTTCTGTACTGTGCACTCTTGACTTCAAAATCCTTATTACCAGCCATTGTCCTCCCTTCATCCCTCCTTCCCTGCCTTCTTTCCTTCTACTCTCTTCTCCCTCACTTCTCTCACTTTCCTTCCTCTCTCCTTCCTTCCTCTCTCTCTTTTTGTTTCTTTCAGTATTCCTGTATGTCTTAACTCAGGTTCCCTAGCAAAGAGTCCTGAGGCAGATTATATTCATTAACCCTGTACTGAAATCTGGAGGAAGGGGAAGGGACGTTGGGAGTTTGGAGGGTAGCAAATAAAAAGATGGTTTGACTGAGCTAGTCGTAGCTTTACAAGACAACAAAGCTTATCGCTCAATAGTGCTGATGTCTCCAAGAGGAGACAGAAACAGTCTGTGTGGGAAGAGTCAGGGGTGGGGTTGGGAAGGGGTGAACAACCACGTGTCAGCATCTTCCATCTCTTCTCTCACCACAGTCAGTTGCCTCACTGGGGTTAACTTCCCACATGCCCGGGGTTGTGTCACTTGGCTCTTCTCAGCAGTCACTGTACAAATTCCTTGAGTCCCATGGTGTGAGACCTGGCCACGGTCACAGGGAAGGTCATGCCAAAACTTGGTCTGGTGGGCAGTTGAGGGCAGCGACATCAGAAGACGAAGCAATAATGGCGGACAGGGCTTTACTGTGTGGGAATTGTGGGAAATTTGTGGGCACTGCCAGGATAGAAAGCAGGCAACTGGTCAACATCGCAAGCAGGGGAAATCAGGCAGATTTGAGGGGAAACATTAATACATTAACTGTGTCTACCAGTACACAGCCTTTCAATTTCGTCCACTCGTTTCTTTTTTTTTTCTTTTAATTGGAGGAAAATTACTTTTCAAGGTTGTGGTGTTTTCTGCTGTATAACAATATAAATCAGCCTTAAGTATATATATATATATATATACCCTCTCTCTTAATCCCTCCCATCCCACC
>SJYX01018346.1:87705-101813 GCA_006410675.1 Oreotragus oreotragus
CAGGGTGTGGAGAAAAGGGAACTCTCTTACACTGTTAGTGGGAATGCAAACTAGTACAGCCACTATGGAGAACAGTGTGGAGATTCATTAAAAAACTGGAAATAGAACTGCCTTATGACCCAGCAATCCTACTGCTGGGCATACATACTGAGGAAACCAGAACTGAAAGAGACACGTGTACCCGAATGTTCATCACAGCGCTGTTTATAATAGCCAGGACATGGAAGCAACCTAGATGTCCATCAGCAGATGAATGGATAAGAAAGCTGTGGTACATATACACAATGGAGTATTACTCAGCCATTAAAAAGAATACATTTGATTCAGTTCTAATGAGGTGGATGAAACTTGAGCCGATTGATTATACAGAGTGAAGTAAGCCAGAAAGAAAAACACCAATACAGTATACTAACACATATATATGGAATTTAGAAAGATGGTAATGATAACCCTGTATGCGAGATAGCAAAAGAGACACAGATGTAAAGAACAGACTTTTGGACTCTGTGGCACAGGGAAAGGGTGGGATGATTTGGGAGAATGGCATTGAAACATGTATACTATCATGTAAGAAACAAATCGCTAGTCTAGGTTCGATACAGGATACAGGATGCTTGGGGCTGGTGCACTGGGATGACCCAGAGAGATGATATGGGGAGGGTGGTGGGAGGGGGGTTCAGGGTTGGGAACTCATGTACACCCGTGGCTGATTCATGTCAATGTATGGCAAAACCAATACAGTATTGTAAAGTAAAAAAATTAAAAAAAAAAATTGAAAAGAAAAAGAAATACGTGAAAACAGCCTTTGAAAAATTCCATGTGTACATTTTTGAACTAGAGACCCCTGTGAACATAACATCTGTTATTTCTTTCTAGTATTCATGTTTGGCACCATTGTGCTTCTAAAGGATAGCTTATAAGGAACCAGTCATCAGGTTAGAGTTAATATTACTAATAGTAAAAATGTTACTTAAAAGCTAAATTATAGTTTCTTGAGAAGCTTTTGAAGATACAGTTTTTACCTAGTTTTGTGGGTGAAAATGTATTACCTTGTCTTAAAGTAGTCATCTTGGCATGCTGTAGAACTTTGCAGGACATTTTTGTTTGGTTGGTTGTTTTCTCTTGCAGGTCTGAATCTCCTGGAGGGACAGTCTAGGGCCATCACATGGGAACAGTTTCAGATTGTGGACAATGATGACATTCATGCTGTCCAGGTAGTCACTGTGGATGGCCTGCAGCACGGACGGCTTACTGTGAGAGGTGAAGGAACAAACTTTGTAACTTAGAATCAAACCCAACAATTATTTCCTCCAAAAGCAGATCATATTTAACAGGATATGTATGGTATTTCTTGGGCTCCATTTCTCAATGAATTATCATATTCCCTAGGTCCAGAGATCTTGAAACCATTGACTTTTGTAGTAGATGCTCAAATCAATGGGTGACCATTTATGAATGATATTTTATATTTGAGCCATTATTTAAATCTCGGATTTGCTTTTTGAACCCTTCTAACTATACTCCTTAACTGATGATTTTAGCCCAGTTTAAAGACAAAATATGTCCTTTTCATTTCTCTGATTCAGAGAAATGCAATGAAAAACAGAAAAACATGTTGTTAATACTTTAGTAATAATTATGCTCTTATGTTATTAGTAGCAGCTACCATAGTTTAAAAGAAGTGGCTTTATAATTATAAGGGTGGTAGTTATGTAAAGTGGTGATAGTTATGTGTAATTATAAGGGTGGTAGTTAAAGTAATGGCCCTAATAAAAATATCCATAGTTAATATAATCTATTCCTTATAATGAGCTCAGAGGAATTAATTCTGTTATCATCTTAGTTTACCGATTTTTAAAGCAGAAAGAGAACTCTTGTTTATCACGATATTTGATTAGGAATTCCGAAAAAAATAAAATAGAAATAAAAATGATAAATTCTTTTGCCTAATCCTAGGACAATGGGAGCTTAGCTCAAGCTGGATGTATAAATTAGGATGGGTCTTCAGGTGCATGTAAGAAAACTCCAACTATAGCAACTTAAACTTCAAGAGGTACCTTCTTCTTGTGACAAGTTACATAGAGATGGATATTCTGTATTTATGATGCCAGCAGCTCTTTTCTGCCCTGTCAGTGGTCACAGAATGATACCTACACATCTAGGTTTCTAATGAGCATTAGGGGAAGGAACAAAGAAAAAGAATTTTAAAAAGCTATGCCATCCAAGTTTGCTTTGTGTAACAACTTTTCCTAGGAGCCTGAAGAAATGAAGTCTAATCACATCTCTTACCTAGTTGCATACTATCTCCTAGGTGCAACAGAGTCTGGGAACCTGAGTATTTTTAAATGGTTATGTCATCATTCCAAATAAGACTAGGATTCTGGTACTGAGAAGGAGGAGAAAGTGGCTGATGGGCAAGTAACCCCTAGTGTTCACTATACTCATGTTTAATCTGTAAAACCATCTGGAGTAGGAAAAGCTATGGGCCATCTGCAGAAAGAATTGGAGTATTAGTAGTTTGTGCAGAGTGAAGCAATGCTTATCAATACTATAGAAATGAAGCAGAGAGTCATACCCCATAATGATATTCTGGCTCAGAGGAGGCAGAAAATAGTACAAACATTTATTAAGCACTTACTTTGTGCCCAATTGTGCAAAGCATTCTACATACTTTATTGCACATCCACTTTATGAAGCAAGGTACTATTATTCTTACTTTGCAAATGGGAACCTGAGACTAAGAGAAATTGACTTGTCTAAGGTCTAGAAAGTGGCTGAGCTGGTATGTGAACTCAAGCCCTTTGCCACCACAGCTCAAGCTCTTGGTCATTAAGCCGGTGATTCGCAAACGTTAGAGCACATTAGACTCCTGGAAGGCTTGATAAAACATGGATTGCTGAGTTCCGGTAGCAGAATTTCTGATTCAGTAGGTCTGGGGTAGGGCCTGAGAACTTGCGTTTGGTGCTGATGTTGCTAGTTCGAAGCCACTGCTCTAAGAAGCACTGTCAGCTGATAACAGTGAATTAAAGAACAACTAATGCTTATTGTAGATACACTGTTTGAGCTCTCTCATTCTTAAGAGGGAATATTAGGTAGGTGGTATTATCTCTGTTTTATATGTGGGTCTCAAATAAATTAAATACCTTGCCCAAGTCTACCGTGCAACAATCTATGGCTTTTCCAGGTGAGGAAAGTGCTGGCGACCCTACCTTCCATCTCACGCCCACTCCTGCAGTGCTGCCTTTACTAACCTGCTGCCTCCATCTTTCTCCTTCTGCCTCATCTCCGTCCTTTCCATCAGGAGGGAAGGGGTTTCTCTTCACCGTGGCTGACCTTCAGGCTGGAGTCGTTCGATACCATCATGACGACAGTGACTCCACTAAAGACTTTGGGATCTTCAGGATATTTGACAGCCAGCACAGCATCCAACATAAGTTTCCCATCAACATCTTGCCCAAAGATGACAGTCCGCCATTCCTCATAACAAATGTTGTGATTGAACTGGAGGAGGGGCAGACCGTACTAATCCAGGGTTCCATGCTGAGAGCTTCAGACATGGACTCCAGTGATGACTATATCTTCTTTAATATCACGAAACCCCCACAAGCTGGAGAGATCATGAAGAAACCAGCGCCAGCACTGATAGGTGAGTGCTGGGCAGTTAAGATCACTTGTGTCAGAATTTGTGCTAAAAGAGACATCAAGTTTATGCGGCGAGATTCTTATTATTCCCATTTCACAGATGGGAAGACTGAGACTTAGGTTAAGTTGATCTATCCATCTGGAACTGGGCCTCAAGGTAACCATTACACTATGAAAAATTAAGTCTACGATGTAAGGTGATAGGACAAATAAGGTTGAAGAGGTATTTTGACCTATTCTAGATTATTGATAAAAAGTTTCACGAATAACTTTTATTTACATTTTGTTACAATAATTTCACAACTACTTTTTGAAGTAGATAAGTAAGGAGCTTGACAAAATAGGCATCAAGCAGTTTTACCTAAGACTATTTGTTTTTTAAACATATTTGATTTTATTTTTAATAGATTATTTTAAAAATTGAGGTATGGTTGATGCACTACATATTATAAGTTTTAGGTGTACAGCATAGTGATCCACAATGTTTGAATGTTATACTCCGTTTATTGTTATTATAAAATATGGTTATATTCCCTGTGTGGTGTAATGTATTTTGAAGCTGCTTTATTTTATGCATAGTAGTTGACATAGCAGTTGGTACCTCTTAATCCCATACCCCTATATTGCCCCTCTCCCTTCACTCTCCCCACCGGTAGTCACTCATTCGTTCTCTGTATCTGTGAGTCTGTTTCTTTTTTTGTTACATTCACTACTTGTGCTACTTTTTAGATTCCACATGTAAGTGATATCATATAGTATTTGTCTTTCTCTGGTTGACATTCATTTATCATAATAGCTTTCAAGTTCATCTGTTGTTCTAAGTGGCATAATTTCATTCTTTTTAACAGCTGAGTAGTATTCCAATATGTGTATTTGTGTGTGTGAATGGCACATCTTTGACCATTCGTTTATTAATGGCCACTTGGGTTGCTTCCATATCGAGGCAATTGTAAATAGTGCTGCAATATGCATTGGGGTGCATATACCTTTTCAAATTAGTGTTTTCATTTTCTTCAAGTGTATATCTAGGAGTGGAGTTGCTGGGATATATGGTAAATTCTATGTCTAGTTTTTTAAGAAACTTTCATACTGCTTTCCACAGTAGCTATGTCAATTTACATCCCACCAATAGTGCACAAGGTCTCCTTTTCTTCACCGTCTTGCCAGCATTTGTTATTTGTGTTAGCCATTTCTTACTTGTGATGGCCATTCTGACAGGTGTGAAATGATATCTCATTTGCATTTCTTTGATGATTAGTGGTATTGAGCATCTTTTCATCTGCTTGTTGGCAATCTCTAAGTCTTATGTGGAAAAATGTCTATTCTAGACTTCTGCCATTTTTTAATTGGGTTTTTTGTTACTTTGCTATTGAGTTATATGAGCCATTTGTGTATTTTGGATTTTAATCCTTTATTTGTCATATTATTTGCAAATATTTTCTCCCATTCAGTAGTTTGTCTTTTTGTTGTGGTGATAGTTTCTTTCATTGCACTTTTAAGTTGAACTAGGTCCAATTTGTTTATTTTTGTTTAGGAGACAGAGCCAAAAAAAAAAAAAAAAAAAAAAAAACTCAGTATAGTTTATGTCGAAGAGTGTTCTGCCTTAGTTTTCTTCCAGGGGTTTTATGGTTTCAGGTCTTACATTGAGGTCTATAATCCATTTTGAGCTTATTTTTGTCTATGGTATTAGTCCAAAGCTCAGTTGTGTTCAGCTTTTTGTGAGCCCTTGAACTGTAGCCCGCCAGGTTCCTCTGTCCATGGTATTTTCCTGGAAAGAATTTTCTAGGGGATCTTCCTGACCCAGGGATCAAACCTGGTTCTCCTGCACTGCAGGAAGACTCTTTACCATCTGAACCACCAGGAAAGCCACGTGGTGTTAGAGAATGGTCTAATTTCATTGTTTTTCACATAACTGTCCAGTTTTCCCAGCACCACTTATTGAAGAGTGTCTTTTCTCCATTGTAGAGGGTTGCCTTCTTTGTTGTAGATTAATTGAGTATAAGTGCATGGGTTTATCTCTGGGTTCTCTATTTTTCCCCATTGATCTGTGTGTCAGCTATGTGCCAGTATCTTACTGTTTTGATTACTGTAGCTTTGCAGTACAGTCTGAAGTCAGCGTGTGTTTCCTCCAGCTCTGTTCTTCTTTATCAAGATTGCTTTGACAATCTGGAGTTTGGGGGTTTCCATACAAATTTTAAAATTATTTGTTCTAATTATGTGAAAAATGCCCTTGATATATTGATAGGGATTACGTTGAATCTGTAGATTGCCTTGGGTAATATGGTCACTTTAACAATTTTAATTCTTCCAGTACATGAACATGGTATATCTTTTCCTCTGTTTGTGTTGTCTTCAGTTTCTTTCATCAGTGTCTTAATTTCAGATACATTTGAATAACCCTGTACTCTTCTCTTCTCACTGCTTTTGACGCCATGGTGGTGGTTTAGTTGCTAAGTTGCGTCCAACCCTTGCAACCCCATGGACTCCTCTGTCCGTGGGATTTCCAAGGCAAGAATAATGGGGTGGGTTTCCATTTCCTTTTCCAGAGGATTTTCTGACCCAGGGATTGGACCTGTGTCTCCTATGTTGGCAGGCAGATTCTTTACTGCTAAGCCACCAAAGAAGCCCGTTTGATGTCATATATTACACCCAATTATTTTATGAATCCCTTAACTGCTTATTGTGGATGAAGATGATTTTACCACTTTTGTTTTTTAATCTTCCTCGTATCTTTGTGTGTGAATGACTTACTAACTTTGTGCTGTATGTTTGCCTTTACTAATGAGCATTTTCCTTTTGCAATTTTCATGTTTCTAGTTGTGGTATTTTATTTTTCTCTTAAAATTCCTTCAACACTTCTTGTTAAGCTGCTTTGGTGGTGTTGAATGCTGATTTTTGTTTGCCTGTAAACCTTTCGATCTCTCCATCAAATCTGAACAAGAGTCTTGCTGGGTAGAATATTCTCTGCTGTAGGTTTTTTTTTTTTTCATCACTTTAAATATATTGTGCCACTCTCTTTTGGCCTGCAGAATTTTTGTTGAAATTCACCTGATAGCTTTATGTGGGGTTCCTTTATAAATTATTTGTTGCTTTTCCCTTGCTGCTTTTAATATTCTGTCTTTATATTTAATTTTGCCATTATAATTATAGCGTGTCTTGGTGTGTTCCTCTTTGAGGGAATCCTGTATAGGACTCCCTGTACTCCCTAAACTTAGATAGCTGTTTTCCTTACCAGGTTAGGGAAGTTTTTGACATGTGTTCAAATATGTTGATAGGTTCTCTCTCACTTCTCCTTCTGCAGCTCCTATAATGTGAATATTAGGGTGGTTGATATTGTCCCAGTGGTCTCTCAAACTGTTCTCAGTTCTCTTCATCTTTTTTCTTTTGTCTACTTAGTGTCAGTGGTTTCTACTACTCCGCCTTCCAGCATGCTGATCAATTCCTCTGTATCATTTAGTCTACTCTTGATTCCTTCTAGGGTATTTTTCACTTCAGTTTTTGTATTCTTCACCTCTGTTTGGTTGTCCTTCATGTTTTTTAACTTTTCATAAGAAAAATTTTTCCACTGGAGAAGGGAATGGCAAGCCACTTCAGTATTCTTGCCTTGAGAACCCCATGAACAGTATGAAAAGGCAAAATGATAGGATATCAAAAGAGAATCTCCCCAGGTCGTTAGGTGCCCAATATGCTACTGGAGATCAGTGGAGAAATAACTCCAGAAAGAATGAAGGGATGGAGCCAAAGCAAAAACAATACCCAGTTGTGCATGTGACTGGTGATAGAAGCAAGATCCGATGCTGTAAAGAACAATATTGCATAGGAACCTGGAATGTCAGGTCCATGAATCAAGGCAAATTGGAAGTGGTCAAACAAGAGATGGCAAGGGTGAACGTCGACATTCTAGGAATCAGCGAACTAAAATGGACTGGAATGGGTGAATTTAACTCAGATGACCATTATATCTACTACTGCGGGCAGGAATCCCTCAGAAGAAATGGAGTAGCCATCATGGTCAACAAAAGAGTCCGAAATGCAGTACTTGGATGCAATCTCAAAAACGACAGAATGATCTCTGTTCGTTTCCAAGGCAAACCATTCAATATCACAGTTATCCAAGTCTATGCCCCAACCAGTAATGCTGAAGAAGCTGAAGTTGAACGGTTTTATGAAGACCTACAAGACCTTGTAGAACTAACACCCAAAAAAGATGTCCTTTTCATTATAGGGGACTGGAATGCTAAAGTAGGAAGTCAAGAAACACCTGGAGTAACAGGCAAATTTGGCCTTGGAATGCGGAATGAAGCAGGGCAAAGACTAATAGAGTTTTGCCAAGAAAATGCACTGGTCATAGCAAACACCCTCTTCCAGCAACACAAGAGAAGACTCTACACATGGACATCACCAGATGGTCAACACCGAAATCAGATTGATTATATTCTTTGCAGCCAAAGATGGAGAAGCTCTATACAGTCAACAAAAACAAGACCAGGAGCTGACTGTGGCTCAGATCATGAACTCCTTATTTCCAAATTCAGACTTAAATTGAAGAAAGTAGGGAAAACCGCTAGACCATTCAGGTATGACCTAAATCAAATCCCTTATGATTATACAGTGGAAGTGAGAAATAGATTTAAGGGCCTAGATCTGATAGACAGAGTTCCTGATGAACTATGGAATGAGGTTCGTGACATTGTACAGGAGACAGGGATCAAGACCATCCCCATGGAAAAGAAATGCAAAAAAGCAAAATGGCTGTCTGGAGAAGCCTTACAAATAGCACTGAAAAGAAGAGAGGCGAAAAGCAAAGGAGAAAAGAAAAGATATAAGCATCTGAATGCAGAGTTCCAAAGAATAGCAAGAAGAGATAAGAAAGCCTTCTTCAGCAATCAATGCAAAGAGATAGAGGAAAACAACAGAATGGGAAAGACTAGAGATCTCTTCAAGAGAATTGGAGATACCAAGGGAACATTTCATGCAAAGATGGGCTCGATAAAGGATAGAAATGGTATGGACCTAACAGAAGCAGAAGATATTAAGAAGAGGTGGCAAGAATACACAGAAGAACTGTACAGAAAAGATCTTCACGACCCAGATAATCATGAGGATGTGATCACTAATCTAGAGCCAGACATCTTGGAATGTGAAGTCAAGTGGGCCTTAGAAAGCATCACTAAGAACAAAGCTAGTGGAGGTGATGGAATTCCCGTTGAGCTGTTTCAAATCCTGGAAGATGATGCTGTGAAAGTGCTGCACTCAATATGCCAGCAAATTTGGAAAACTCAGCAGTGGCCACAGGACTGGAAAAGGTCAGTTTTCATTCCAATTCCAAAGAAAGGCAATGCCAAAGAATGCTCAAACTACCGCACAATTGCACTCATCTCACACGCTAGTAAAGTAATGCTCAAAATTCTCCAAGCCAGGCTTCAGCAATATGTGAACCGTGAACTCCCTGATGTTCAAGCTGGTTTTAGAACAGGCAGAGGAACCAGAGATCAAATTGCCAACATCCGCTGGATCATGGAAAAAGCAAGAGAGTTCCAGAAAAACATCTATTTCTGCTTTATTGACTATGCCAAAGCCTTTGACTGTGTGGATCACAATAAACTGTGGAAAATTCTGAAAGAGATGGGAATACCAGACCACCTAACCTGCCTCTTGAGAAATCTGTATGCAGGTCAGGAAGCAACAGTTAGAACTGGACATGGAACAACAGACTGGTTCCAAATAGGAAAAGGAGTACGTCAAGGCTGTATATTGTCTCCCTGCTTATTTAACTTATATGCAGAGTACATCATGAGAAACGCTGGACTGGAAGAAACACAAGCTGGAATCAAGATTGCCGGGAGAAATATCAATAACCTCAGATATGCTGATGACACCACCCTTATGGCAGAAAGTGAGGAGGAGCTAAAAAGCCTCTTGATGAAAGTGAAGGAGGAGAGCGAAAAAGTTGGCTTAAAGCTCAACATTCAGAAAACGAAGATCATGGCATCCGGTCCCATCACTTCATGGGAAATAGATGGGGAAACAGTGGAAACAGTGTCAGACTTTATTTTTTGGGGCTCCAAAATCACTGCAGATGGTGACTGCAGCCATGAAATTAAAAGACGCTTACTCCTTGGAAGAAAAGTTATGACCAACCTGGATAGTATATTCAAAAGCAGAGACATTACTTTGCCAACTAAGGTCCGCCTAGTCAAGGCTATGGTTTTTCCTATGGTCATGTATGGATGTGAAAGCTGGACTGTGAAGAAAGCTGAGAGCCGAAGAATCGATGCTTTTGAACTGTGGTGTTGGAGAAGACTCTTGAGAGTCCCTTGGACTGCAAGGAGATCCAACCAGTCCATTCTGAAGGAGATCAACCCTGGGATTTCTTTGGAAGGAATGATGCTGAAGCTGAAACTCCAGTACTTTGGCCACCTCATGCGAAGAGTTGACTCATTGGAAAAGACTCTGATGCTGGGAGGGATTGGGGGCAGGAGGAGAAGGGGACGACCGAGGATGAGATGGCTGGATGGCATCATGGACTCAATGGACGTGAGTCTGAGTGAACTCCGGGAGATGGTGATGGACAGGGAGGCCTGGCGTGCTGCGATTCATGGGGTCGCAAAGAGTTGGACACGACTGAACGACTGAACTGAACTGAACTGCATCCATTTTTCTCTTGGGTTATTTGATCATCTTTATAATCACTACCTTGAGCTCTTTCTCAGGTCGATTGCCTGTCTCTGTTTTGGTTAGTTACTCTTATGGGGTTTTATCTTATTTGTTTGAAACACACTCCTTTATTGCCTCCTTTTACCTAGATTGCTGTTTTTATTTTTATGTATCTGGTAGGTTAGTTATGCTTTCTGACCTTGGAGAAGCAGCCCTTTGTAGGAGATATCATATGTGTCCTAGCAACACATTCCCCTCTCATCACCCGAGTGATATGCTCTAGGGGATGTGTGTGTCTTCCTATTGTGCTGGGCTGACTATGTAGGCAGTCTAATATGCTTGGTTTAGTCCCTGTCCAGTTGGTGGCCAGGCCCTGCACTGTGTGGAGGTTGCTGGCTGCTGGGACTGGGTAGCTAGTGCTGGCTTATTGTTGGGTTGGGTCAAGATCTAGGAGACTCTGGGGCTGTTTCCTCCCAGTGGTGGGCAGAACCAAGTCCTAGGGCTAGTGTGGCCCACTGGCAGGCAGAGTCAAACACTTGAGTCTAGTTACAGGACCGAGGGGTCCTAGAGCTGGTTTTGCAGCACGGTGCATGGGACTACTTCCTGACACTGGTGAGTGTGGGGTCTGGGGGGTCCTGAAGCTTATGTTGGTTTGCTAGTGGACAGGACCACGGTCCAGTTGGTCAGGATGGGATTGCAGGCTGCATATCTATGGTTTTATGCAGTTATTACCTACCCACTGATGGATACAACGAATTCAGAAGCTAGAGTAGGCTCCCTGGAGAGTGGGTCTGGGGTCCAGGCTATTCTGGAGTTGGTGTCTACCCAGAGATAGCTGGAGCTGGGTCGTGCACTCTCTGGTGGGTAGGGCTGTATCCTGAGGCAACTGTTGGCTCAGGAGGTCTTAAGACAGCTTGAGTGAGGTTGTGTCCCTACCCAGTTAGTTGCTTGGCCTGAGGCATCCCAGCACTGGAGTCCCCAGGCCTGTGGGCTGGACTGGGACTTGGTTTTAGCCCTAAAGCTGGAGGGAGGTTTCCACAATGACGCTTGCTAGAGCCAGTGTCTGTGTGGTAGAA
Source organism: Oreotragus oreotragus (assembly GCA_006410675.1). Lineage (NCBI taxonomy): Eukaryota > Metazoa > Chordata > Mammalia > Artiodactyla > Bovidae > Oreotragus > Oreotragus oreotragus. The sequence continues at coordinate 99,081 of SJYX01018346.1, forward strand.
CATGTTCCCTAAAATGACTGCTGCCAGTATCTGTGTCCCCAGAGTGAACTGTGGTTTCCTCCTGTCTCTCCAGAAGGTTCTCCTAGACAAGCAAGTGGTTCTGACCCAGTTCAGTTCAATCCAGCATAGTCAAGTTCAGTCCAGTTCAGTTCAGTTCAGTTCAATCTCTCAGTTGTGGCCAACTCTTTGTGACCCCATGGACTGTGCACACCAGGCTTCCCTATCTATCACTAACTCCCAGAGCTTGATCAAAATCATTCCTCAAGTCAGTGATGCCATCCACCCATCTCATCCTCTGCCATCCTCTTCTCTTTCTGCCTTCAGTCTTTCCCAGGATCAGGGTCTTTTCCAGTGAGTTGGCTCTTTGCATCAGGTGGCCAAAGTATTGGAGCTTCACCATCAGTCCTTCCAATGAATATTCAGGACTGATTTCTTTTAGGATTGACTGGTTCATCTCCCGGCTGTCCAAGGGACTCTCAAGAGTCTTCTCCAACACCACAGTTCAAAAGCTCAGTTCTTTGACTCTCAGCTTTCTTTGTGGTCCAACTCTCACATCCATACATAACTACTGGAAAAATCTAGCTTTGACTAGATGGACTTTGGTCAGTAAAGTCATGTCTCTGCTTTTTAATATGCTCTCTAGATTTGTCATAGCTTTTCTTCCAAGGAGCCAGAGTCTTTTAATTTCTGACCCAGACTTCTGTCAAATTACTGCTTCTTCCCTGTGTCCTGAGGCATGTGAGATTCTTGGTATGCCTTTTAAGAGTGACATCTGTATTTCCCCCATGTCCCATGTGGCGCAATGGTAAAGAATCTGCCTGCCAATGCAGGAGGTGTAGGAGACCCACAGATCATGGATCAGGAAGAGCCCCTGGAAGAGGAAATGGCAAACCACTCCAGTAGTTTTCCCTGGAGAATCCCATGGACAGAGGAGCCTGGCAGGCTCCAGTCCAGAGGGTTGCAAAGAGTCAGTCACGACTGAGCATGCATGCACACACTCTATTTCCCCCAGCTGTCTGGGACTATCAGAAATAACCCTATAGGTCCTCAAAGTCAAATGCCCTGAAGACTCATCTTCCCAAGTGCAGGATCCCTGGGCTTAGACTTGGCACTCTTAGTCCTTTGAGAGAAACTACGCTCTTGTAATTATTCTCCTATATGTGTATTGCCCACCCTGGGGTATGAAACTTGACTATATTGTGACTTTAGTCCTCCTACCAACCTTATTGTGGTTTCTTCTTTATAACTTTAACTGTAGAAGATCTCCTGTGGTGTGTTCTGGACTTTTTCACTAATGGTTGTTCTGAAGATAGTTGTAACTTTGGTGTGCCCATGAGNTAATTATTCTCCTATATGTGTATTGCCCACCCTGGGGTATGAAACTTGACTATATTGTGACTTTAGTCCTCCTACCAACCTTATTGTGGTTTCTTCTTTATAACTTTAACTGTAGAAGATCTCCTGTGGTGTGTTCTGGACTTTTTCACTAATGGTTGTTCTGAAGATAGTTGTAACTTTGGTGTGCCCATGAGAGGAAGTGAGCTCAGGGTCTTTCTCTCCTCTGCCATCTTGGCTGACTTTAAGACTGTTTCCTGAAAATATTTTTCTGATGCTAATTTTTCTATATACTAAGGCAGAGGTAGTCACTTTAATTTTTATGCTTTATTATTTATAAGCTTTGATTTTTGTTCAGTCACTAAGTTGTGTCTGACTCTTTGAGACTGACCCCATGAACTGCAGCACGTCAGGCTTCCCTTCCTTCACTATCTCCCAGAGTTTGCTCAAGCTAATGTCCACTGAGTCAGTGACGCCATCTTATCATCTAAGCTGTCACCAGCGTCTCCTCCTGCTTTGATAAGAGCATTTAATAATGATTCCTCAAACAAACTACTATACACAAAATTGATCAGCAATAAGGGTTTACTGTATAGCACAGGGAACTATATTCAGTATCTTCTAATAATCATTAATAGAAAAGAATCTGGAAAAAATATGAATTACTTTGCTATATACCTGGAGTTAATACAATATTGTAAATCAGCTATACTTAAAAAAAAATACTCCTTGGGTACGTGCAACATACTAGGCAGAAAAAAACTTGTAGATAAATTCAAAATTATTTTACCCCAACACCTGGCAGACAGTTACAAAGGTATGTGGTATTTTGTGGCCTCCATAGGCTATCCAGTCCCTGGCTTCATTCAGAGGGATCTATTCAATGGCATCATTTACTATCGTCACTTTGGTGGAGAAATCTTTGAAGATTCATTTGAATTTGTCCTGTGGGACAGCCACGAACCTCCAAATCTCTCAGTGCCACAGGTAAGAGTCCATCTCTGAACACTTTCCCAAAATCTTATCCACAGATATCAGTTCTGGAAGATATTATTAGAAACTCTGTGAAAACAGATTCCAAAGTTTGAGGAGCAATGGAAGAAGCAAAATTAAGTCAATTTCCTTGCAACATAACTGCTTTTTAATATTTACTTTCCCCCAAACTTATGTGAACAGCTTATGTTCACGTTGTTCAAACTTATGAGAAAGTGGAAGTCACTCAGTCATGTCCTACTCTTTGCGACCCCATGGACTATACCTGTCTCTTATACACATCTAGATGTGTATAAGAGACAGCTTCCAAGGAGTAAGTGTCTTTTAACTGTCTGCAGTGATTTTGGAGCCCAAGAAAATACAGTCTGTCACTGTTTCCATCGTTTCCCCATCTATTTACTTACA
>SJYX01018346.1:102014-123379 GCA_006410675.1 Oreotragus oreotragus
AAAAACAAAAAACAAAAAACCCCACTGATTTATTTTATGTGTAGTGGTTAAAATACTGGCTCTGTAGTTGGACTGTCTTTTTCTCCTGTCCTTCTAACTGACCTGTGCCTCAGTTTCCTTATCTGTAAAACAGATACAACAACTTACTTATGACATAATACATATGAGTATGGTAAACCTTCTGGCACCTAGTAAGTACTCAATGAATATATTTGGTTTTATTTATTGTTGCTTTTGAAGAACTAAGACTTTTATTAACACTCAAATATTTTATTTAAATATACAGAATACAAAAATAGGCTTAAGGAGCCATCATCCTGAAGAAATTACAGGGAAAAAAAGGGTCTGGACAGCTATAAAGGGGTAGATTTCTTGTGAGGAGAGGGCAGTTGGTGGTAGGGATGGACAAATGTCTTCTGAAAATAAGTGACACACACTATGTATAGTACTTTTTGCTAGGCATTTTATACCTCTTATTTTAGAAGTTAGCATTTGTAGGGGTCTAAGCAAATTTTGAACCTGATCCCTATTGGTTATATAATATCATCTCATGGTGTCACTGTCATTGACATTAGCCAATACGTAGATGATTGGGTTACTCATCTGTTTGCCAGGATAAAGGTAACAAAAGAGGATGATCAGGAGGAATGATATGGACAGCTCAGAAACTGAAGGAGGTAGATTCTCCTTGCTAAAAGAAATAATGGAAAAATGAATGAGGAAATTCTCAATTCATCTGCTTATTGACTAAAAAAAAATTCCTTTGTGTAGAATAGCCTCCTCTTTTCATCAATGTATGTATTGTGCCACTTATTGATTCCTTTTTTCTTGAAATCTTAGTTGATCTGATAGTCCAAAATGAAAACTATTAGTGGGATTTATTTCTACATCTTCTGTTGTATCCATTCAACTGTTTCTGACTAGAATACCATATCACTTTTAGCAAAATATAGGCCTTTTTGAAAATAGGAAATTCAGGACTACTTTTTACTTTTCGGCTATTGCATATTTTATAGATCATATTTTTCATACTCACAAGTATAGATGTCAGTTTTCTCTAGTAAAGACTGCAGTAATGAAAACTTTACTGAAATAAAATTATTTGTAAATCTTGACAAATAAGTCAGATTAAATTCTATAGATCCAGTTATGTTTATTCCCCATTTTGGTTGTGCTTCTAAGGAAATCATATCATATTTTTCTCTGCTTTTATTTATCTTCTCAATCTATGTTGAATGGGGAGGGAGAAAAGAAAGAAGGGAAGGGTTGGAAAAAGAGAGAAAGAGAGGACATGAGGAGGGATAAAGAAAGAGAGAGAGAAATGGGGAGAAAAAGAATTTTGCTCTGTTGTCATGTACCACCTACTTTCTGACTCCTGAATATCCTCCAGCTCAGACTTGTGTGCCTACACCCCTACCTGACATCTCTACATTTATTTTAAACTCAACATGTTCACAAGACATTTAGCCTATTTCACTAAAACTGTGCAAAGCCACGGTAACTGAAATTTCTGTAGTCATCCCTACCCTCTTTCTGTTGAGTTATCTGTATAACCAGTCAGCTAGTATTACTAAACCTACTTGAGAAATTTCTCTATCTCTACTTACCCCACCCCACTGTCGTTGCTTTTGTTTCAACCTTCATCTTTTTTGAACTAGATTATTCTCCGAATCTCTCACATACTCTCTTAAGAATAGAAGCAATTAACTGCATCCTTTGAGGCCAATTATTTGAGGACAAATAAAATTCATTGATGGACTTCCCTGGTAGCTGGTAGTAAAGAATCTGCCTGTCAATGCAGGAGACACGGGTTTGATCCCTGGATCAGGAAGATCCCCTGGAGATGGAAATGATAACCCACCCCAGTATTCTTGTTTGGGAAATCCCATGGACAGAGGAGTCTGGTGGGCTGCAGTCCATGGGGTCACAAAGAGTGGAACACAGCTAAGTGACTAAATAACAGAAACAAATTCATTGATACAGAAGCAATATGTTGAGTAGAATTCATCTGGTTTTTTTTTTTTTTTTTTCCCCCAACCCTCCCTCTTCTGGTCTTTAGCAGCTTTAGCTTCTCTAGATATGGACCAGTTCTCAGCTATAACATCATCTGCTCCAGGAATCCTTCTCTGATTCTCTTATTCCCATTCCCCCAGGTTTGGCTATCTGGTCCTTTTACATGGTCTGATACCAAGTTACTATAACATGAGGCCATTATTTATTTTATTGGATCAATGGTGAGCTCATTAATGACAGGGATCCTGATATATTTATCTCTTTGTCTTCAGATCTTGGTATCTGCCTCAGAGTAGAACCCCAAGAATTGTACGTTGGTTCTAAAACTAACTAGTTCTTTCAACTTGTAATGAAACTGGGTGGAAATAAAAAGACCCAACCATTTGGCAGGGAATGGGGAAAAAGTGAGATAGGTAATAAGTGTAAAGCTTTAGTTTTCAGAGTTTTCAGGAATTAGTGTGGTGTATAAAAACAAAACAATTATTTTGTATATGTGTGTGCTGGTAAGAGTTTCTATGTTATAATTACATCATCACTAAAACTCTGATTCTTAAGGAATGTAAATGATTACCTGGTTTATTTGATGATTGCATCTTCAATTTGTACAAATATCTAGTCATGTCCAACAGATAAAACTGTATTTAAAATATTCAACAAAATGTAACTTTCAGCTGTTCAACTCTAAGACCAGATGAAATGGTTACTTGATTGGAGCTTTTGTGATCAGAAGGTTCCTGGGTCACTGAAGATTAAACTCAGGCCCTGGATTTTTTCAGCCATACTGTTAGAATACTTCCTTTCATAGGGGCAGGGACCAAAGATTTTTCTCACATAAGTTCTGGTCAAAGCAGGGAGGAAGTTGCATAAGTGGAGATGCCCCTTACCTCCTCTTATCCTTCCCATCTGGATAGTCCTACTGAGCAATCTACCTACCCATCAAGAAAGTATTAGCCAGGAGCCCCTCTCTCTTTCCATCTTGGTTATCATGACTGTTGCTAAATAAAGCCTCACTTACTCAATTTGGTTTTGAAAAATATTTTCTTAGATTATTAAGTGTAAAATTGTTTGTATCAACACCCAAAATACTCATCAGCAGAAGACTGGTTTAAAAAACTATGGTATATCTGTACAATGAAATACTATCAAACCAACCAACCAACCAAAAAAAAGAGCAAATCCATGGGAGATATTATGTATCTTAATTGTGGTGGTGTCTTCATAGGTATATATGATTGTCAAAACTCATCAAATTATAGACTTAAATTGAATGCAGTTCATTGTATGTAGAGTAGTCCTCAATAAAGCTGACCATAAAAAGAAAATATTTTCTTCTTTATTCTGCTCAGTAAAGAGCTTTATAAAGCTTACACTTGAGGTCTTAGTCTAGGAGAGCATAATGTTAGTAGTAAAATAGAGAGCCAAACATAAGAATAGAAGAAAGAGAACTAAGACGCTGAAAGAAAGGAAGCAGGTGCCACAAAGGCCTGTGTGTGAAGTGGGAGGAAGGAAATGTAATGTGACCAGTGGAGAGAACAGGCAGCTGGGACGGGCATTTATCAGAAGTCAGACTGGAGAATGGAGTGCACAAAACTAGCATTGGGTATAATTCCAGTGCCAGAGTTTATTTGGTATAATTGTCCTGCTGTTGTGGGTCATCTGCTCGGTGGCTCTGTGGTGGGGTTAATGGTGACCTCCTCCAAGAGAGCTTATGCCACACGCTCTGACCTAGGTCTGCTGGAATCAAGATTGCTGGGAGGAATATCAATAACCTCAGATATGCAGATGACATTCCCTTATGGCAGAAAATAAAGAAGAACTAAAGAGCCTCTTGACGAAAGTAAAAGAGGAGAGTGAAAAACTTGGCTTTAAACTCAACATTCAGAAAACAGATCATGGTATCTGGTCCAATCACTCCATGGCAAATAGATGGGGAAACAATGGAAACAGTGAAAGATTTTATTTTATGGGGCTCCAAAGTCACTGCAGATGGTGACTGCAGCCATGACTTTAGAAGATGCTTTCTCCTTGGAAGAAAAGCTATGACCAACCTAGACAGCATATTAAGAAGCAGAGACATTACTAGTCAAATCTATGATTTTTCCAGTAGTTATGTATGGGTGTGAGAGTTGGACTGTAAAGAAAGCTGAGCACCAAAGAATGGATGCTTTTGAACTGTGGTATTGGAGAAGACTCTTGAGAGTCCCTGGACTGCAAGGAGATCCAACCAGTCCATCCTAAAGGAGATCAGTCCTGAATATTCATTGGAAGGACGGATGTTGAAGCTGAAACTCCAATACTATGGCCTTCTGATGTGAAGAAATAACTCATTTGAAAAGACCCTGATGCTGGGAAAGATTGAAGGCAGGAGAAGAATGGGATGACAGAGAATGAGATGGTTGGATAGCATCACTGATGCAATCGATATGAGTTTGAGCAAGCTCTGGGGGTTGATGATGTATAGTGAAGCCTGGCATTCTATGGTCCATGGGGTCACAAAGAGTCAGACACAACTGAGTGACTGAACTGAATTGAACTGAAGTGATAATTCCTGTGGGTGAAAAACAGCATTGAAAATCTCAAATCAGCTTCCCAGGTGGTGCTAGTGTTAACTCTCCTGCCAACTCAGGAGACATAAGAGATGCAGATTTGTTCCCTGGGTCAGGAACATCCTCTGGAGGGGAGGGCAAGGCATCCTACTCCAGTATTCTTGCCTAGAGAATCCCATGGACAGAGGAGCCTGGAGGGCTATAGTCCGTAGGTTTGCAAGGAGTCGGACACGACTGAAGTAACTTAGCATGCACACACACAATCTCAAAGGAAGATGAAGAAGGAATCAGATAGGAGTCAAACCTCAGAGCAGAGAAAGAATAAAAAATCCAGGTCCACAAGAAAGGTAGACACTAGCTGGTGGAGTATCATATTGTGACGTGTATTCTGAGGGTCAACGTTAGTCATTGTCATTTTATATACTGATTTATTTCTTTATGTTCTGATTTCCCACCAATCTGTCAGTGGGTGCTTGTGGCCTTAAGTAGACTGGAGGCATGTAGAGGAAGGCAGCAGGCAAGGGCCCAGGGACCGGTGTGGACACTAGTTTTCCACTGTGTGGGAATGGGTATTTAATTAGGTCTTTTTTACAACCAAATTTCAGTAAGAATGGGAACAGTTTATTTCTCTGTGGAGTTTGTTAAAATTGGATTTTTTCTCATCCATAGAATATACACACACACAGTAATTATTTGGACATGCATAAATATGTAAAGATACATCAACTTAGGCAATCATAAAGCATGTTGAAAAATGGGCCCACCAAGAATTACTACTGGGGTGTAAAAAAGCATTGCTTGTACATTCTTTTTGTACAAAGAGCACACTAGAGAATAAATTTGCATAGAGAATGGTCTCTTTGAATGCACAATAAGTATTGTTTCCTTATTAAATCCAGTTTTTCAATTAAGTGGAGCCTCACTGATCCACACCATGACTGGGAGGTCCCATAGAGAATTTCTGAACTTTGTAGATTAGCAAAAAAACTGTAATTGGGGAAAAAAAATCATGACATAGATTCCAGGAAACTAGAGAAATGACTGTCATTGTGTTCCGTTATTTTGATAACTGGGTTTAGTTTTTAATTATTGAAATACATCATAATGGAGTAGTAATATGCTATGAAGTGAAGTGAAGTGGCTCAGTTGTGTCCAACTGTGACCCCGTGGACTGTAGCCCACCAGGCTCCTCCGTCCCTAGGATTCTCCAGGCAAGAATACTGGAGTGGGTTGCCATTTCCTTCTCCAGGATAGCTTCCCAACCTGGGGATTGAACCCGGGTCTCCCGCATTGCAGGCAGATGCTTCACCATCTGAGCCACCAGGGAAGCTGACTTCTCTGACTTCTCTGGTGGCTCAGACAGTAAAGCGTCTGCCTACAATGCAGAAGACCCGGGTTCAATCCCTGACTTGGGAAGATCTCCTGGAGAAGGGGATGGCAACCCACTCCAGTATTCTTGCCTTCCCCCCCCCCACCAAAAAAAGGGGGCTCAAAGAAATATGCTATATGCTTTTCTAAAAGTGATGAAGAGTGGAGATAGGGAATTGATTTATTGAGCACCTACCAACAGGTACTCTCTGTGATGTCAGATATCTTGTTTGATCCTAACAACACTTCACTGTAGTAGCCATTCTTATTATTCCCAATGTGCAGAAAGAAGAACTGAGCCCCAAAGGGGTTAAATGATTTGCTCCAGGCAGCAAAAGCTTGTAGGTGGCTGAGCTGATGTTCCAGTCTTTTTTGTGTTATAGCAAAAGCTTAACTATGGTTTAATTTTTGCTTTATATGTTAATTTTAAAAAGGAATTCTCTTAATTTTCAAATTGGTTCTTGTGAACACCACTTTCTTAGAAAAAATTGGCATTGCTGATCTGTGTTTCAGTGACAATATTAAATACATCAAAAGCAGGAGAAGAATATTAATACTTTCATGCATCAGGCTTTCATGATGCCAAGCAAATGTTCCATTTCAAGAGAGAGTAATTGCTTTCTTCCAACCAGGCATGGATTATTCTTAAAAAAAAAAAAAAAGAAAAAAAAGTGATGATTAAAACTGTTTGGCAAAATCTCCTTGCCCTCCTTGCAAGATCTAAAGCTGTGAATGAGAAAATTCCTAACATCACAAACAGGACATGTAGACTCATTCAGTGAGAAAGCCTGATAAAGTGCCTCCTACCTACAAAATACCAAGCTAGCTGTGGTGGGGCTGACATTATGCCTAATTTACAGATAAGAAAGTGGACACTCGAAAAAGCTGAATGACTTGTTTAAGATAGGTAATTACCAAGTGGGATCCTCAGGACTGTCCACTCACTGGCACATCCCATGTGGGACTATACTGTGATCCTCCTCTTGTGGAACTCACAGTCTAGGAGAGACGACATGTAAACTACAAACCAATAATGCAAGACAATGAGATTATAGTGTTCGTCAAGGGATAATGAAAATTCAAGAAAAATGAAATCCAACTGAGAAACTGGAAACATTTCAAGAAGAGCCCGCAAGAGTACGAAAGAATCGAGTTGGTAGAGAAAACAGGAGAAGAGCATTCCAGACTGAAGAAACAACATGGTCCAGAGCAGAGAGGCGTGTTTGGGAACCAGGACTGGGTCTGCTTTGTGCAAGCAGGGTGCTAGCTTAATGTTAAAAGGTAGCAAAAGACAAAGTTAAAAAGTGTGTCCAAGCTGTGAAGGGTCTTGAACACCGTGCTGCTGCTAAGTCGCTTCAGTTGTGTCCAACTCTGTGTGACCCCATAGACGGCAGCCCACCAGGCTCCCTTGTCCCCAGGATTCTCCAGGCAAGAACGATGGAGTAGGTTGCCATTTCCTTCTCCAATGCATGAAAGAGAAAAGTGAAAGTGAAGTCACTCAGTCCTATCCGACTCTTAGCGACCCCATGGACTGCAGCCTACCAGGCTCCTCCGTCCATGCGATTTTCCAGGCAAGAGTACTGGAGTGGGGTCCCACTGCCTTCTCCAGAATACCATGCTAGGGAGTTTGAATAATTCTATCCCTCCTGGGTGGTTATATTCTTTTCAGGGGCTTCGCAGGTGGCTCAGGGCTAAAAAATCCACCTGCCAATGCACAAGATATAGGAGACGTGGGTTCAGTCCCTGAGTCGGGAAGACCCCTTGGTGGGGGAAATGGCAAACCTCTCCAGTATCCTTGCTGGGAGAAACCCATGGACAGAGGAGTCTGGCAGGCTATAGTCCATGGGTCACACACAGTCGGACATGACTGAGCACACACATGTATTCTTTTTCAGATTCTTTTCCCGGATAGATTAAAAACTGTTGAGAATAGTTCCCTGTGCTATACAGTAGATCCTCGGTGGTCATCTATTTTACGTATAGTAGTGTATATGTGTTCATCCTAGCCTCCTAATTTATCCCTTCCTCCCTTTGGTAACCATAAATGTGTTTTCTATGTCTGTGGGTCTATTTCTGTTTTGTAGATAACTTCATTTGTATCTTTTTTTAGATCTTTAAGGGCATGAATAACCTGATTTTACTTGTGTTTTTTTAAAAGATAAGACCAGAGGTATGAAAAGTCAAGATTAGCTATTGAAATTAGGGCTGATGGAAAGCTGTTACGATGATACAAGGAAGAAATTATGCAAGCTGGAGCAAGATCAGGAATAGTGGGGCTGACAGCTGGGGAGGAGGGTGTGGTCACTGTTTCGAAAAATTTATAAATACAAACTCTAGGACTTAGTGATGTGTTCTATGTGGGTAGAAAAAGAGGAACCAATAGTTATGTCAAGGTTTCCAGGAATTATGACAGAGTGGAAGGAGGAAGAGAAAGACCAGGCTGTTGGTAAAGAGAGATGCAAAAGTAAAACCTGATGCTTTCAAACTGTGGTGCTGGAGGAGACTCTTGAGAGTCCCTTGGTCTGCAAGGAGATCAAACCAGTGAATCCTAAAGGACATCAACCTTGAGTATTTATTGGAAGATCTGTCACTAAAGTTGAAGGCCCACTACTTTGGCCACTGATGAGAAGAACTGACTCATTGGAAAAGACCCTGATTCTGGGAAAGACTGAAGGCAAAAGGAAAAGAGGGTGGCATAGGATGAGATGGTTAGATGGCATCACAGGCTCAGTGGACATGAATCTGAGTAAATTCCTGGAGACAGTGGAGGACAGAGGAGCCTGGCATGCTACAGTCACTGGCATCACGGAGTTAGAAAAGACTTAGTGGCTGAGCAACAACAAAGCCTAAAACCAGGAATAAATTTTGTGCGTTATATACCCATTTGCTAGCACTCGGGACTGCACTAAATGTAATTGTGATAATTGTATTCTTAAGATACAGTGAAAAATGGATGGAGAATTGTCCTTTTCTAGCTCATGCTCTTAATAGCTCCTGAACTTTTTCGCTGGACGTGCATTATAAAAATTTTGAAGATTATAGTTGATTGGATGATACTGGAGCGCCTTTCTTCTGGCGTCCTTTTGGTATTTCAAGTTAATGATACAGATGATTTCTCTCCAGGTGGTGACGATCCATATCACTCCAGTAGATGACCAGCTTCCAAAAGAGGCTCCTGGAGCTTCTCGGCATTTAGTTGTCAAGGAAACGGAGGTGGCCTACATCACTAAGAAACATCTACATTTTGTAGATACAGAATCACAAGACAGGGAGCTGCTCTACACAATAACCGCTCCTCCATTTTTCTCCTCCAGCCGCAGGTATCTCTCTGAAAAGTCACCACTTGGGCTGTTAGTGGAAGGTTGTGTTCGAGGATTGAGTTGAAAGTATCACTGTGTAGTCCTTATTTCGCTTGCTTTGTTAGTCAGACATGAACTTATATTCAGTTCAGCATTAATTCTAATCTCAAACTTGTCATGCCTTCCTTCAAAGGCTATATTAATAGNTGAAAAGTCACCACTTGGGCTATTAGTGGAAGGTTGTGTTCGAGGATTGAGTTGAAAGTATCACTGTGTAGTCCTTATTTCGCTTGCTTTGTTAGTCAGACATGAACTTATATTCAGTTCAGCATTAATTCTAATCTCAAACTTGTCATGCCTTCCTTCAAAGGCTATATTAATAGGTAAATGGCCTGCAACTTGTAGTGTCTTTAGCTTAAGTAGGTTGAAAACAGTCTTTAATCCCTTTTTCTAAAGAGAATGCTTTTTTCTTTTAGGTACAATTTATCGAGTCTTCATAGCTTTATTTTTAGATATCTCAGGCTACAAAAGTGGTCATATTCTATGATTCTAATCCAGAAAGTGCCATGAATATACCTTAGGTTTTAATTATGTACTAAATGGTAGTGAGTAAATGTTTTTAGGATGAGTATCTAACAGCATCTCATTGTAGTTAGATTCCCTTTCATCGTGTCAGAGCAGAAATTTTGTACATACTTTTTATAGTTATGATGAGAATGGCATTCATGATACTAGACTTAAGGCTAGTGAGTCTTAAGTCCCTGCCCCTGATAGAAAGAGAGAATATAAAGATGGAACATTTGATTTCTTCTGNAGCTAGATTCCCTTTCATCGTGTCAGAGCAGAAATTTTGTACATACTTTTTATAGTTATGATGAGAATGGCATTCATGATACTAGACTTAAGGCTAGTGAGTCTTAAGTCCCTGCCCCTGATAGAAAGAGAGAATATAAAGATGGAACATTTGATTTCTTCTGACAATGAGCACTTTTAGCTTTAGAAAATGTGGCTGCAGGCTAATGTGTGACTTAATTTTTACCTGGAAAATTAGCTGATGTGTTCTCTTGTATTTTTCTTTAGACACTTAGATGCTGGGAAATTATTCATGGTGGACAGCATACCAAGGCTAACCAAGACTCCTGCAGCTCCAGGGTTAAAGTATTTTACTCAGGTATGATGCTGTGCTCAAATGTTGACAAACACATGCAAGTGTCCTCTGAGAAGGTCTGGTGCTCCTGGCTTTTTACTTGAGAATTTTGGCCTTTGACATCCGCCACAAGCAACAAATACCTGATGTCTGTATTCTTTCTGCTTGCACATTTCCATTAAGCAAGTGACATGTGTTTGAAAATGCTTGATCCGGCTGAATATATTTGTATAATAAAATCTCGTTATAATTCAATACAGTGTTTTGTATCAACTTAAGTTCCTGGTTTAGGGCTCTGGTTTAGGGACCTGATGCATATGTTTTTATTCCATCAATTTCAGTTCATCTAATAACCTACATGTTAGTTTCCTAGGGCTGCTATGGCAAAGACCACAAACTAGGTGGCTTTAAAGGACTGAGATGAATAGTCTTACAGTTCTGGAGGTGAGAAGTCTGAAGTCAGGGGGTCAGCAGGGATACCGTCCTCCAAAGCCTTGTTCATGGGTGGGGTGGGGGTGTCTTCCCTCTTCTCTCCCCAGCGACTTGTGGTTTACTGGGAATCTTGCATTCCTTGGCTTGTAGATGATCACTCCACTCTCTGCTTCTGTCACCCCACGGCTGGGTTCTCCCTCTATCTCTTCCTACGAGGACACAAGTGTAGGATTAAGGGCCACTTTATTCCAGTGCAGCCTTACCTTAACTAATTGTGAGTTTTGCCACACCTGTTTTTAAACAAGGTTATAGCTGAGGTGCTGGGGTTTAGATCATCAGCATATCCTTTTTTGTGTGTATGGGGGACATAATTCAACCCATAATATCTACTGCTCTGCACAATCCTTCCTTAACCTTCTCCCTACGCCTATGGTTCTATATTCTGAAGACCTGAGTGGGGTCACAGTAATAAGGAGTGCCTAGGCAGCAGCTATGCCTCAGGTTTAAGGTTCAGTATGTTGAATCTCCCTGTAGTTTGTTGTTCAATCTCTAAATTGTGTCTAACTCTTTGTGACCCCAGGGTAGTTAGAAGCGGTAAATGAACATGGCGACCCTCATGATGAGTTCTATTATTTCGTTACCTTATTTATGTTATAGATGAGGAAACGGAGGCCTCATCACATTATTTATTTAATTGCTTACTCTTGGCTGTGCTGAACTTCGTGGCTGCACAGGCTTTTCTCTCTCTGTGGTGAGCAGGGGCTGCTCTCGAGTCGGGGTGTGTAGGCTTCTCGTTGCAGTGGATTCCCTTGTTGTGGAGCTCGGGCTCCAGGGCGCGTGGGCCTCACAAGTTTAAGTAGCTTGACCAATATCACACAGCCCCTTTATGGTGGAGGAGGGCTGAAATTCAAGGTTCCTGTCTTTTCTAGAGTTGGCCAACTTGAAGCACTTGGCGTAGTTTCTTAATTTCTTTGTTTTTTTTTTTTCCTCCCATTTTTAGAAAATGTGATTTGTAAGATAGAGCTTTGTAGAACCTTCTAACTGATGATGGGAGTGTTTGCAATGTTCCATATTAAGCTAACCCGATGGGTCTCTTAGCCCCAGGTCTTTAAATGTCTCTGATGCTGGCAGTCGGTACCCACATGTCCATCTTGATTTGCTTTGCAGCACGCTGTGAACCATATGAAAGTGGCCTACATGCCACCCATGCAAGATGTAGGTCCGCATCCAAGACACGTCCAGTTTGCCTTTTCCGTCAGTAACCAGCATGGTGGGACACTATATGGGATCTGCTTTAACATCACGATTCTTCCAGTGGACAATCAGGCCCCAAAGGTAGGTATCATGCTTGATACGAAGGATGAGGAGGAGGGAGGCCCTAAGCAGAAAAACGTTTTTAAAGACTTACTTGAAGTGCTCACTTCTCTTTAGGCTGTTTCCAAGGACTTTTCTATTTTCCAACTACAGTGTAGGGAACACAAGCATGGGGAGGGGAGTTGTTCACCTCCTACGGGGCTTTCTATCTAAAAGGTGAGATTTTCCAGTTGCTTTATTTGGCATGAAAATCATTTGGCATGATTTTCAAAGCTTTGTCAAAATCTCTTTCATTTCCTTTCCCTTTTACCGAGTTTCACGTGTTGATCAGGGGAAGGAGATTAAATTAAGAGTCTCTTAGCAACCAGAGAAGCTTATTTGCTCTCCCCACAGACTAGCTATGCTGCTCTGTCATCTAAATAAGCGCTTTAATTTTCCAGAATGAATTAAGATGGACCCTTGCATCCTATCCTGTTCCACTCCCTCATGTTTGTGTAAGCTTTAAAGCACTTGGGTCTCTCATTAAAACCAGACCACAAAGGCGATGCTACCTTGCGCATCTTATCTTCAGGGCTAGGATTCATCATGAGAGTTTGTTCCCCACCTGCCCCCGCCCCATCAGAGTGCTAGGGTTAATGAGTGTGGCTTTTCCTAGGCTTGTTTTTCTTCCCTCTTAAGTGGAAAGACGAAGTGTGATTACCCATTCATTAGGGACCACTGGGGACTAGAGCCCACCCGTGTGACATCCCTAAGGAGAGAGGGATGACCTTCCCAGGCCCCCACCTGAAATGAAACTGGAAAAGCCTGGATGCTCCCTTTCCTGTGCTCTCCCCATCATCTCTGCACCTGCCCGAAGTTGTGGGGCAGAAGTCTCGCGCAGAGGGACTGAGGCACTTATCCATCCTGTACAACTGTTCTGATGAGTCGATATGATACTTGAAAGTAATGAATTGCCCAAATTTCTGTTAGCTGCTGAATGGATAGATGAAATGTGATGATCCATACATTGGAATATCAATCCTCAACGTAAAGGAATAAAGTACTAATATGTGCTACCAATTGGTTGAACTTGGAAAACATTATTTCAAAGACAAGTACCCAGTCACAGAAGACCACATGTTGTACAAATCCATTTATATGAAAGATCCAGGATAGGCAAGTCTATAGGAAAAGAAAGTAGATTAGTGGTTGCTTAGGCACCCCACTCCAGTACTCTTGCCTGGAGAATCCTATGGACGGAGGAGCCTGGTGGGCTGCAGTCCATGGGGTTGCTGGGAGTCGGATACGACTGAGCGGCTTCCCTTTCACTTTTCACTTTCATACATTGGAGAAGGAAATGGCAACCCACTCCAGTGTTCTTGCCTGGAGAATCCCAGGGACGCAGGAGCCTGGTGGGCTACCGTCTATGGGGTTGCACAGAGTCGGACACGACTGAAGTGACTTAGCAGCAGCAGCAGGACTGCAAGGGGGCTTCCAGGGTAGCTCAGCTGGTAAAGAATCTGCCTGTAATGCAGGAGACCCTGGTTCGATTCCTGGGTTGGTAAGTCCCCCTGGAGAAGGAATAGGCTACCCATTCCAGTATTCTTGGGTTTCTCTGGTGTCTCAGACAGTGAAAAATCTGCCTATAATTTGGGAGACCTGGGATTGATCCCTGGGTTGGGAAGATTCCCTGAAGGAGGGCATGGCAACCCACTCTACCATTCTTGCCTGGAGAGTCCCATGGGCAGAGACACAGCACAGCATAGGAGAAGGTGGGGAAATGGGAGGGTGGGAGAGGGAAGGATTGTGGGGTGAATCTGCCTGTAATGCAGGAGACCCTGGTTCGATTCCTGGGTTGGTAAGTCCCCCTGGAGAAGGAATAGGCTACCCATTCCAGTATTCTTGGGTTTCTCTGGTGTCTCAGACAGTGAAAAATCTGCCTATAATTTGGGAGACCTGGGATTGATCCCTAGGTTGGGAAGATTCCCTGAAGGAGGGCATGGCAACCCACTCTACCATTCTTGCCTGGAGAGTCCCATGGGCAGAGACACAGCACAGCATAGGAGAAGGTGGGGAAATGGGAGGGTGGGAGAGGGAAGGATTGTGGGGGAAATAGGGAGTAATTGCTAATAAAGACAGGGTTTTTTGTGTATGTGTGTGAAAATTATTCTAAACTTGATGATAATGGTTACATAACTTTGAATATGTGAAAATACTAAAAGACATTGTCTTTTACACCTTCAAGGGATAAATTGTATGGTGTGTGAATTATCTCAATAAAATCGTTCTGTGTTTGTTTCTGGATTTCTGGTTTCTGCATCTTACCCCACCCCCACCCTGCAGCAGCTGGACAGGGCATGTTCCCCAGTCACCAAAGTATCTATCCAGCTCAGGATACTCATTTACCTCACTGGCCTGACCCCTCAGGCCTCTGAGCTTGCAAGTTTTGGTAGAAGATAGGCCCCCTCAAGAGGTCACACAAAATAATCTAAGCTGGATTCTTTGTCTCCTTCCCTGCTGGGGACCAGATCATATTCCATGTTGAAAATACAGTTTTGAATGTCCGTGAATTTGATTAGCTATTATTCAGATCATCCTTTTCTGTGTATGAGATGCATGCACTGAAGCCTCCGTGTTTTCCAGAACAATCACAGAGAAGTCATTTTTTTATGTAAAATATCCAAACCTCTTGCTAGAGAAAGATGATCTGTTGGGAAGAGGGGTGAAACCAACAGAAAGAGTGAAGTGAATAGTTACCTCGTCATCTGAAAGTAAATGGAATTGTTACGAGGACTTGGGGCTCAAAAGGTATAGGGGCTTCTGTGTTTTTTCTACGGTGTATGAGACAAATGAAATAGTACCATAGAGAACTGAGAATAATACAATAGAAGTCAATTAAATGAGTCTCCTCCATGAAAATGGTCGTGGGAGCTGTTCCCTGATGTTAAAAATCCACAGACTGCTAGGTTGAGTGAAACCATGAGAGAATCTTGATGCCATACTGATCTGAAGTTCCAGAAATCTAAGCATTGGGTTAAGGGGGGGGACTGGAAGGTGAATGATGAAAAAGTGGGAGTAAGTTAGCCTTATGCTTTTAGTCTTTGAAAGTTGTTCTAAAACCATATATATTTAAAAATCATTGAATGAGGCAAAGTATATTCCTTGAAACTTAGCATCTTGGGATCTTAATTGATGTACCTCAGGACAAAATGAGGCTGGCATACATGGACCATGTTTCAGTGATAATAACCCTCTTTAAATGTGAGCTCCCTTTATTTCCTTCTCCTACAATCAGTGAAAATGTGGGTGTGGCAAATGAGAGTGAGGGTTTGGGGAAAGGTAGGAGTGAGTGGTTGTAGGGAGAAAAGGCTCTTACTTTGTGTTTTGCTTTGCTGAAAGAAGTCTTAATAAGGAATACAAGGCAGCGGTCCCAGGGAGTTTGGTGTCATCATTTCTACGACCCCAGGGCTGCCCTTGGGGCAGCAGTGGGTGGCTGGGAGGATAGAGCAGGGTTGTACGTGAACACTGTGATATCTTGCCCACTTCCCTTTCCTCTGCCATTTCTTGCCCCCTCACTCCCAACCCCCTTTTCAAGATCTCTCCTTGGGGAAACGTCTCCTTTCTAGGAGTGGCAGCTGCTCTGAAGAGACTGCTGCTTCCTTGGAGAACATCATATCCTCACATTAGCAGAGCAGTCACCCCAGACTGTTCATGAGGAGCCTTCAAAGCCCATGACTTGTAGCCAACTTGTTTTTGGTTCTGTGTAGTAATACAAATTTGAGAAAATAGTAGGTTAAATAAAGTTAACAGATTTTCCTACTCTAGGATCTCAGAGCATGAATATGATTATGAGTCTTATAAACCTCCATGGTGAAGATATTATATTAATATGTGACTATTTTCAGGTTGTGTTTGACCATGGGACACTTCTTACCAACTCCCAAAGTAATGATAAATATCGCCAGTTGTTCAAACTTGCTTTTTACTTTCAAATGAATTTTTATTGAGCAGTGGATTTTTTTCTATTATAGAAAATTATCTTTTGGCTTTAATATTTAAGTCTAATGTTTAAATGAATCTATTTCCTGTGAATTCTTCAGTTTCCCTGTTCTTCTTCCATCTCTAAAATGCTCACTATCCTAATGCTTAAATGCTCCAATGAGTTACTCAAGTCTTTAAGAATTTTTAGGGTATAAGAAAACATGGATTCTTTCCCTCAGGAAATTTAATATAGGTTTTGTTCATTTTGTAAATTAAGGTACATATGTGCCAAGCAATGATAGATACAGACATGATGAGGAATGTTATTTTCTTAGTTTAGAGACATAGCTTAAATATCATACACTGATGATAAATCTCATTGCTGCTGATAGATCTGATTGCTCAGATCTATTCAGGATCTGCAGAGAAGGCAGTGGCACCCCACTCCAGTACACTTGCCTGGAAAATCCCATGGATGGAGAAGCCTGGTAGGCTGCAGTCCATGGGGACGCTAACAGTCGGATACGAATGAACAACTTCACTTTCACTTTTCACTTTCATGCATTGGAGAAGGAAATGGCAACCCACTCCAGTGTTCTTGCCTGGAGAATCCCAGGGACGGGGGAGCCTGGTGGGCTGCCGTCTACGGGGTCGCACAGAGTCGGACACGACTGAAGTGACTTAGCAACATTCAGAATCTGAGATCAATGAAATGTCGATGCTTTCCGGTTTCTAGATCTGCCTTGTTTGTTTGTGTCCATCAAGGTTTAGAACTGAAAGCATTTAGCCAAGATGTTCAACTATGAATTTGTCCCCTTTAGAACATTCTTGAAAGTTGGATTGACATGTAAAGATGATGCTGGAAGTTTTCTGTTGCTTTCATGAATTCTGTTTTCAGGTACACCTCATGAACAAGGCTTTAAATGTTTCCTCCTTCTTTCTAGGTGTTGACCAAACCTCTGAGAGTGGCTGAGGGAGGTCAGTGTGTCATCAGCACAGAGCATGTTCTGGTTTCTGACGAGGACACCGAACCAGACAACGTCCACCTCTCCTTGCAGAGTTCACCTCAGCATGGAATGGTGGAGCTAGATGGATTCCCTCTAAACACAGGAGCCACGTTTTCTTGGGAAGACCTCCAGGCCTTAAAACTTAGGTTAGAACATTTCCTGGATTCTTTGTTTTGCATGCTTTGGCTCCCATTTGAATCAATTGTGAGGCAGTGTAAGAAGTTTATTCAATTCTTGCAGGAGTAGCAACATGCCCCCTAATGTATTCAAGGGGCAGTTGAACATTAGAAATAACAACCCTTTAGTTTTCCCTCCAGACATTTTCTTCCCCTCTGGCTTGCTGTACTGATGGGAATGATATTATGAATATTTGAACAACAAAAATTGAATTGCCATGAACATTAAATTTGTTGCAACAGCATATATCACAAAGGGTAGCAGTCACACTAGATGAATTGAGTCTGAGCTAATCTATAAGGCTAATCTACATAACTGAATTTAGCTTTCAGAAAAGCCAACTTCATAGCCCCAGAAATTCTGGGATAGAATTCTGTTGATTGATGTCTTCAGTGTGACTTTTTAATCCATTCTACTGGGGAGATGATTTGCAGGCATATAAGTAGGGTAGATTAGGTAGGCAGGACACAGACTAGTGCTTGGGCCTCTTACTGTCAGGGATGGAGTAATCCCTGCTTCATAGTTCTGTATAGTATTAATAGTTCCCTTCACCTTGAGGATGTTCCTTTCATCTGCCTAATGTCATTATGTAAGACACTTAAAAAAGAAAACAATCTAGTAAAACTCTGTCTCTGTAAAATAATGCAAGATACTCAAAAGCAGTTGTCAGGTAGACAGACATACTAACCTCTCACTTGTACAAATTCAAGTTGGGCAAACTAGAATTTTGGTCTTTTTGATAAAGGATAGGCCTCAAATGCTTAGTTTTGCATTTGGAAATTGACAAAGAAGGGGGATTTGTGTACAGGAAGAGCATTTTCATCCAGAAGTTTAGTTACACTGTTTTATTTACAGCTTCCAATATCTTAAGCTCTTTTCACTACTCTTATTTCATTAAAATTTTCTCTCCCCACCACCCCAAGATCTCAGCTCTTTCCTACCTGTTAGAAAGAGAGCTCTGTTTAGGTAATTCTTTCTAGGAAATGAATGAGGGATAGAAAAAAAGGTACCAATTTTGCCAGCATATAGTTCAAGCATTCTTGAGCTATAGTTCAAGCATTCTTCTAGAGACTTGCAATTATGTTTTGTTCATTAAACTTCACAGCAACAAAACCTGATAAGGTAGATGGTTCTCTTCTCATATTATAGTTGAGTTAACTAAGGCACAAAAAGGTTAACTAAGGTCACTTAGCAAGTTTGTGGAGGAGTCTGGTTTTAAAAGAAGTTCTGTTTGATTCCATTGCCATACTTCGGAATGTGTACTCCTAGACCTATTTGGCCCTTTAAGGATAATAGCATGGTTAAATTTATTTGAATTAGCACATTGTCACATGTCAGTCTACTTTTGATCAGGGAGCGTGACAAAATAAAGCATAGGAGGCAGTGCTGGGAGGGAAACTGGAGGGTGGAGGTGGGCATTCTCCACCACTGGAATTGAATCCCTAACTGGTGCGTGAATGAGTCAGTATCAGTTCAACAATTATTTAAAACTTACAGTGTATCACTACAGTAGACTGGAGAGTGAATGGAAAGTCTAGAATTAGACAATTACTTTAAGAAACTTGACTGGAGAATGAAAAGAAACTAGTGTCAAGAATAGATCAAGAAAAAAATATTTTTAAGTCTGAAGAGATTCAAGAATCTACTTAGGTTGAGAGGGAAAGACCTAGTCATTGGCCAGAGGGAAATGGCAGGAGAGAGGTAGTGAGTAATCCATAGATGAGGTTTCAGGGCAGAGCTAAACTGATTTGGAGCACAGAAGGATTAGCCCTAAAAGTTGGGGAGGAGGGAGAATCAACAAAACCCACTCATGGTCCCTTCTGCCTGTCACTGCTCAGTCTCAGGGTCCCCTTGGCCCCAAGCAGTGTTTTCTGTATGTAGGCAGAGCTATATCCACTGCTCCCCATTTTCACAGTGACAACTTAAAGGGCTGCTTTTTTATTTGGGCACAAGTTATGAATGCACAGAACACATCTCAGGTGGAGCAATTTTACCATCAAGGATGCTTGAATATTTATGTAAGTGACTTCAAGATTATATTGGGATTTTGGTTATATATTTATTTGATTGAACAGAGGGCCCAAACCATGGAAAATCTCTTGTGACAATCTCAGTGCACTCACACAGTGGCCTTGAGTTATTAGTGACAACTATCATCCCCACAGATATCAGCATGATGGATCTGAGGAATTTCAGGATGACATACGACTGCAGGTCACAGACGGCACAAATGCAGCTGAGTACGTTCTACACGTCGAGGTATGTAGTAAGTTTCCTCCTTGGTTCATATAGCAACAAAGTTCTGGGTTTGGAATCTTCTTAGGGTCTCTGATAGAAATGAAGATACATGGCCACCAAAGCAAGAAGGCGCCTGTTTGTGTCTTGGAATGCGTCAGGACAGGCAATAGAAAGCAAAAACATATTGGTGAAATGGGCATACTGGTTCCTCACTCCAGTCCATTTAAAGATAGAAATGCTCTGCTCGCAGAGACTTAATTGAAGAAGCAATTGGTTCCTTATATAAATTATTTCCAGTATTTTTGACCTGTAACATTCAAAAATATTTATTTAGCAGTTGGATGGGTTAGGCTAGCATCATGGGGGTTTTTCCTGTTGTGTGCCAGGAGCCATATCTGTATGTATAATGTGAGTTTTTGTGAATTCCTGTACTGTACATTCCCCTGGCCTGTTTGAGATGATTAATTTCCCCCTTTTGACAAACGAAGGAAAATCTGCACATAAAGGTTGAGTTCTTGCTCAAAGGCCTGATGGGAACCCCCGAGTTTCTTTGTCGAGTGACTATCCACATCCACAAACATAACTCACAGGTTATGCAGATATTTATAGTTAGTGAGAAAGGAAAGTCTGCAGAAGACTTACCATGCTTCTTAAAGACCCTCTAATTATTCTTACTGTACCAAATTCTATTTCTGTTACAGTTGGTCAGATCTTCATGGTATGAAATTATTGTTAAAGGTCATAATAATATGTTTGCAAGATATTTTACAGTTAATAATGTAGAATGATGACACCCATCTAGTGTTTTTAAAAGTACACAGGAAAGGAATTATCTTTATTTTATAGCAAAGGTCTGAAAAAGTTCAATGACTTGTCGAAAGCCATTAACTTGACCATGTAGACCTGGGCTGACCTCGGCACTGGTCATCAGGTCAGCGTTCTTTCTTCTTCACGACTGCCACAGAGCTCAGTTCACAGGTGACTGTAATTCAGGGGCACTTATGCATGCCAGGCTCAATGCATAGTCCCTTCCTTTCATTTTCCCACTTAGTTCTCATGATGGTGACTGTAATTCAGGGGCACTTACACATGCCAGGCTCAATGCATAGTCCCTTCCTTTCATTTCCCCACTTAGTTCTCATGATGGTCTTAAACTTAGGTGAAAAGAAGTGTGTCATTTCAGCTTCATAAAGGTGAGTTTTCTTTCAGGTGGACTCTTACATATCAAGAAACTTTTCCGAGTTACATTTCTTTGCTGAAAAGAAAAGTTCTATTTCCAGTTTTTTAAGGAATCTCCACACTGTTCTCCATAGTGGCTGTACTAGTTTGCATTCCCACCAACAGTGTAAGAGGGTTCCCTTTCTCCACACCCTCTCCAGCATTTATTGCTTGTG
Source organism: Oreotragus oreotragus (assembly GCA_006410675.1). Classification (NCBI taxonomy): domain Eukaryota; kingdom Metazoa; phylum Chordata; class Mammalia; order Artiodactyla; family Bovidae; genus Oreotragus; species Oreotragus oreotragus. The sequence goes on from SJYX01018346.1 coordinate 122,910, forward strand.
GACTTTTGGATCACAGCCGTTCTGACTGGTGTGAGATGGTACCTCATTGTGGTCTTGATTTGCATTTCTCTGATAATGGGTGATGTTGAGCATCTTTTCATGTGTTTGTTAGCCATCCGTATGTCTTCTTTGGAGAAATGTCTATTTAGTTCTTTGACCCATTTTTTGATTGGGTCATTTATTTTTCTGGAGTTGAGCTGCATAAGTTGTTTGTATATTTTTGAGATTAGTTGTTTGTCAGTTGCTTCAATTGCTATTATTTTCTCCCATTCAGAGGGTTGTCTTTTCATCTTGCTTATAGTTTCCTTTGTTGTGCAGAAGCTTTTAATTTTAATTAGATCCCATTTGTTTATTTTTGCTTTTATTTCCAGTATTCTGGGAGGTGGATCATAGACGATCCTGCTGTGATTTATGTCGGAGAGTGTTTTGCCTATGTTCTCCTCTAGGAGTTTTATAGTTTCTGGTCTTAC
>SJYX01018346.1:124497-180765 GCA_006410675.1 Oreotragus oreotragus
GTTTAGATCTTTAATCCATTTTGAGTTTATTTTTGTGAATAGTGTTAGAAAGTGTTCTAGTTTCATTCTTTTGCAAGTGATTGACCAGTTTTCCCAGCACCACTTATTAAAGAGATTGTCTTTAATCCGTTGTATAGGAGAGGGTGGGATGATTTGGGAGAATGGCATTGAAACATGTATACTATCATGTAAAAACGAATCGCCAGTCTAGGTTTGATACAGGATACAGGATACTTGGGGCTGGTGCACTGGGATGACCCAGAGAGATGATATGGGGAGGGTGGTGGGAGGGGGATTCAGGATTGGGAACTCATGTACACCTGCGGCAGATTCACGTCAATGTATGGTAAAACCAATACAGTATTGTAAAGTAAAAAAAGAAAAGAAAAGAAATAAAAAGAAAATTTCTGGTGAAAATCCCAACTCTGTCTTCTGTCTGTGACTATCTTCTATCAATGACAATAAGCTGTGCCTTTGAGGAAAAGAATCTGTTTGTGTTACTTTTTAGAGAAAAGAGCATGTGCTTTGAAAGCCACTCAGAAATTTGGGCAATTTGGGGACAATTATGTATGATTTTTTTTTTCATCCAGAAGAAGTGTTTTTCATTCTATCACCTTTGGATTTTTATGCATTTGAAAGCTGAGGCTATTTTGTGAACTGCTGTAAGTTGATTATCATGAATGTGTTAGTGAGATTAATCAGATGGGGTCAAGAACAATAATAAAGAGGGTCTTCACTCAATCTCTTTTGAGAACTTGAACAGAGATATTGTTCCTTAATAAGCCAATAGAAAATGGGATAGAATATTGCATGCTTTTTCTACCTTTAATTAAATAGATAAGCCTGGGCTTATCACCCTATTCTCTACCTGTTAAAGGAACGTGTCAACATAATTTCATGTATATCTGTTGTAGAGTTGTTAGTCTGTTTAAATAGCAGAGTGACCAGGGCATACATACATAGTTACATTTGTACATTCATTTATCCCATTAATGCCTAATAAGTGCCATCTATATGCCAGGTCCTATGCTGAATGCTTGGGCTATGATGATGAACAAGACAAATATACTTCCTCTTCTTGTGGAGCTTATGGGCAAGGGAGGAAGGCAGGCTTTAAACCGATTATCACTGAAATAATTAGTTAAAATATGGATGTGTTCTACAAGTCAACAGGGTACTGCTACTGCTGCTACTGCTAAGTCGCTTCAGTCGTGTCTGACTCTGTGCAACCCCAGAGATGGCAGCCCATCAGGCTCCTCTGTCCCTGGAATTCTCCAGGCAAGAATGCTGGAGTGGGTTGCCATTTCCTTCAATGCATGAGAGTGAAAAGTGAAAGTGAAGTCGCTCAGTTGTGTCCGACTCTTAGCGACCCCATGGACTGCAGCCCACCAGGCTCCTCCATCCATGGGATTTTCCAGGCAAGAGTCCTGGAGTGGGGTGCCATTGCCTTCTCCAAACAGGGTACTAAAAGAGGGTAAATGAAGAAAGTTTCTAAGTGAGTCCCAGTTGTCAAGAAGTTTTCCTGGAGAAATCCATATGTAACCTAAACATAGAGGAAGCCAAGTAAAAAGTTAAGGGAGAACATATCAGGCAAGGGACAGGGTTAGACTGCAAAGATGGTACAAAGACCTGATGTGTGTGGAACACAGTGTCTTGGGGATAACAGTGGCATGGAATGGAGTGACAAAGGCACCCCACTGTATGAGATAAGGTCAGATACCCCAGGAAAGTCCCTAGGAAGCCAGTGAAGTTTCAGTGATAAAGAATCTGCCTGGGGACATCTCTGGTGGTCCAGTGGTTAAGTTGTTGCCTTCCAATGCAGGAGACTCGGGTTCCATCCCTGGATCAGGAAGATACCCTGGAGTAGGGAAAATTCTGTGGACAGAGGAGCCTGGTGGGCGACAGTCCACGGGGTCACAGAGAGTCAGACATGACTAACCATGCACATGCACCCATGTGCAGGATGGTGACTTGATGAAAGCCGCATTTTAAAAAGACCACACTGGGGACTTCCCTGGTAGTCCAGCGGTTAAGAATCTGCCTTGCAATGCAGGGGACATGGTTAGGGAGCTAAGATCCCACATCAGTTCCGTTCAGCTCAGTTGCTCAGTCCTGTCCAACTCTTTGTGACCCCGTGGACTGCAGCACACCAGGATTCCCTGTCCATCACCAACTCCCAGAGCTTGCTCAAACTCACGTCCATCAAGTTGGTGATACCATCCAACCATCTCATCCTCTGTTGCCCCTTCTCCTCCAGCCTTCAATCTTTCCCAGCATCAGAGTCTTTTCAAGTGAGTCAGTTCTTTGTATCAGGTGGCCATAGTATTTTGGAGTTTCAGCTTCAGCATCAGTCCTTCCAATGAATGTTCCGGACTGATTTCTTTTAAGATTGACTGATTGGATCTCCTTGCAGTCCAAGGGACTCTCAAGAGTCTTCTCCAACACCACAGTTCAAAAGCATCTATTCTTCAGCACTCAGCTTTCTTTATGGTGCAACTTTCACATCCATACATGACTACTGGAAAAACCACAGCTTTGACTAGATGGACCTTTGTCAGCAAAGTAGTGTCTCTGCTTTTTGATACGCTGTCTAGGTTGGTCATAGCTTTTCTTCCAAGGAGTAGGCGTCTTTTAATTTCATGGCTGCAAGTCACTATCTGCAGTGATTTTGGAGCCCCCAGAAATAAAATCTAACACTTTTTACATTGTTTGCCCATCTATTTGCCATGAAAGGATGGGACCAGGTGCCATGATCTTAGTTTCCTAAATGTTCAGTTTAAAGCCAAGTTTTTCGCTCTCCTCTTTCACTTTCATCAAGAGGCTCTTTAGTTCTTCACTTTTTGCCATAAGGGTGGTGTCAAAGTAGAGAGAATATCATAATAAAGTCCCATATATCAATCACCTCATCTTAATAATTGCTATCATTTTACCATATTTCCTTCATTTATTTTCTCTTTGCTGAATTATTTTAATGTAAGCCCCAGGTATCATGACTTTAGCCTCTAAATATTCTAGTATACCTCTGAAATTAAAGATGTTTTCACTCTAGCTTTGTCTTGTCATTCACCCATCAACTCAGATTTTCTCACTTTGAACTTGGACTATGCTCCTTTTCCTGTCTTACTTCCTTACTGTGTGTCAGTGGAAAAAACTCTTTGAATAAGCTATATATTGTAGGCACTGTGCTCAGCCTGGGAATATAGAAATGAATAACATAATATCTCTACTCCAAAAAAGTTGGGACCCAATGGCTCTCAGAAAAGTCCTCCGTGATCTGCCAGCTTCTCATAATATAATACCTGTATGCCGTCTTCGGATAGCCATTTACTTGGTCTGTTCCTTTTGGCTTTATTGACTATGCCAAAGTCTTTGTGTGGATCACAACCAACTGTGGAAAATTCTTAGAGAGATGGGAATAATAGACCACCTTTCCTGCCTCCTGAGAAATCTGTATGCAGGTCAGGAAGCAATAGTTAGAACCAGACATGGAAAAATGGACTGGTTCCAAACTGGGAAAAGAGTACCTCAAGTCAAGGCTGTATACTGTCACCCTGCTTATTTAACTTCTATGCAGAGAACATCATGTGAAATGTTGCGCTGGATGAAGCACAAGCTGGAATGAAGATTGCTGGGAGAAATATCAATAACCTCAGATATGCAAATGACACCACCCTTATGGCAGAAAGTGAGGAAGAACTAAAGAGCCTCTTGATGAAAGTGAAAGAGGAGAGTGAAAAGATCCCACATGCAGTGGGGCAACTAAGCACACACACTGCAACTACTGAAGCCCATGTGCTGCAACAAAGACCCAGCAGAGAGAAAATAAAAAATAATTTTTTAAAAAGATCACATTGGTTGAAGTGTGAGGGAAGGAAATACAGGGTTGAGGGTATTCACAGGTCAAACTTGATAAATAAATGTGCAGCATACACTGAGTTGTGGTTGTGAACTCAGAGGAGGACTGTCCTTTATTCCTATTTAGAAAGCATACTTTTTCAAATTTATACAAAATCTTTTAAAATTTCGGACAGTCACTGCAATCTCATGTTGCTTTCTTTCCTTTCTACTTAAGGGTTTTATTTTAATGACGGTGAGAGAAACATGTACTACCACGTTGAAAACTGGTACTGATTTAACAGTTATGGAGTTTGAGAATTAACTCAAAATGTTTGAAATGCAGCTGCTACTTATTATATATCCAGAGAAACTTCCTGGGTGGCAGGAAGTTGAAAGAAAGGAGAGTTTTGTAATCACCAAGTAATTTGAAATATAAATAACTTTGATGTGGTAAATGTAAATGCTCAGACCACAAGGACTAGGTTTCCTCCGGAATATGCATGGATTGGACAAAGGAGGATAGGGGCTTGGGTGACAAACGCTTTATATTACATTTATTTTTTGTCTGTCTAGAAACAAACGAGAGCTTTGGGTCCCAAACCATAACCATACTCCCCCATTCCTACCTTAAATGTCTCTCATATGGGTCATTTCTTCCAAATGGTTCATATGGGGAAAATTAAAAGATACAAACAGCTTGCCCAAATTCCATAGCTATTGTTTTGCATATCTGGAAGACTGAAAAAGTCTGTTATTCCAATTATGAGCAATGAGCTACCAGTTGGACAATTTGTCATTGCTTTCTTTTTCTCAAAACATGCCTTTTTCACGCCCCCTGCTTAGGTGTTCCCTGTAAATGACGAGCCACCAGTGCTAAAGTCGGACCTCATTCCCATGATGCATTGCTCCGAGGGTGAAGAGGTGGTCATCACTTCTGAATACATTTTTGCTACTGACGTGGACAGTGATGATTTGAAGCTGATGTTCATGATTGTTGGAGGACCTCAGCATGGGACCGTGAGGAGAGCTGGGGTCAGGGTACATCAGTTCTCTCAGGAAGACGTTGTCACAGGGACTGTGACGTACAAACATACAGGTAAGTGACGGCATTGTGGTGAGTCTGGGCGCGGGGATGCAACAACACTACAGTCTTAGCTCACTTCTTGCTGTGGGCTCTGATAATCTCAGTCTTAATGCTTATTTCCATTAAAACCAGGGAAACTGCAGTGGGAGCCCATGTCCTATTTTTTTCAAATATGATCGCGATATTCAGCAGTATTTCTAGATCTCCCAGTAATACAGTGAATTTCACAGAAAGAGCAAGTGTTATTGCTGCTATGTTCCTGATCCTTCCACATAGACTTTCAATTCACTCTGGCTTGTCCCCATCCCTATTTTGGTCAATTTGAGGAAGGCTATTTAGCCATCCCACTCTGGTTCCATATATCATACCAAAAATGCCTGAAGTAGGCTCCCTGAGGTAATTATATTATTAACTTGAGAAATTTTCTGATTATCAGCTAATATAAATAATTTATATTTGGGTCTGCCCTTTGGGTTCTTGAAGAGCAAAGATAATGTTTTATGCTTTGCATAACTTGCCCACAGCACACCTGATAGTTGTGAACACAGATTTGAAATACAGTAAATGCTTGTTTGTTAGCATTGTAGTTACATTTCTGGCATTGCATTATATTGCTATCTAGGTGGCATTGTTCCTTATGTAAAATATTCACATAAAAAATATTGTCAACATCTGAAATCTACAGATCACGGTAGTAGGCATAGTAGGCTCAAAGGAGTATAATCCAGACCCTAAGATGAACCCCATTCCCATGGAAAGATGATAGTAACACCTCTGTTCTTCATGACATCACTACCCCTGCCAAATCTGATTTCTGGGTTGGGGGCATGTCCTCAGTGATAATGCCATGGACTTCCTCTAACTAACTTTTATCACATTCCATTACTGTTTCATGTTTACTCCATATGCCTCGCTAACCTAGATTCCAGGGGGAAGTATGACTGAGTGTGCCAGGCCAGGTGAGTGGTACAGGAAATAAGAGGTGTCGGAATTCAAATCTTTTTATTTGAAAAAACAGAGAAAGAGAATACAAGCAGTGATGTGGGAAGGAATTCAAGGAGGGGAACTGAGATGGCTCAAGTTTAATTCGGTCATGGGGGAAAACATTTTGAAATAATATTTTTAAGTGCACTTTGGAAATAAACAGCTTATTAGGATACCAGTTGCCTTAGGGCCAATTAGTATGACATACGTTAATCACTCCACTAGACATCTCTTTGCTTGAAATAATATCTCTTTATCCTCACTCTGTTAAGTCTTTGTTATTGTTGTTTAATTGGTAAGTCGTGTCTGACTCTTTGCGACCCCGTGAACTGCAACATGCCAGGCTTCTGTGTCCTTCGTTTCCTCCCGGAATTTGTGCCAATTCCTGTCCATTGAGTTGGTGATGCCATCCAACCATCTCACTCTCTGTCATCCTCTTCTTCTCCTGCTTTCAGTCTTTCCCAGCATCAGGGTCTTTTCCAATGAGTTGGCTCTTCGCATCAGGTGGCCAAAGTATTGGAGCTTCAGCATCAGTCCTTCCAATGAATATTCAGGGTTGATTTCCTTTAGGATGGACTAGTTGATATCCTTGCTGTCCAAGGGACTCTCAAGAGTCTTCTCCAGCACCATAGCTGGAAAGCATCAATTCTTCCATGCTCAGCCTTTTTTGTGGTCCAACTCTCACATCTGTACATGACTTAGAAAAGGTTTTGTTGGCTTTTTCCTTGTCCTGAGAAGTATAGTCCACTTACTCAATGTCTTTCAATATCAGAGTTCGCAAATAGATGCTTCTTTTTGATTTGCCCAAACAACTATCAGAAAAGTGATCTAGAGACCGATATTATGGTTTGTTACATAATTTTAACATCTTTGAAAGGCTCATTTGGCATAGATATATTATGGGTGAGATGAAACTATCTTCTCTTCAAGCCTATGCCTTGTTCCAAGTACTAAACAAGTACACATACGTATAACTCTCGTTTAGTGTGATGGTCATATAAGGGAGTGTTAACACTTTTTTTTTTTCTTCAAAGACCTAGTAGGACACTGGTGCGAATTCTTTGAGATAGACATTTTTGTTATGTTAATAAATTAACAGAAATATTGTATTCAAAAAATATTTCATTTGAATGATACTTTTGCTTGTGATGTTCACTCAGTTACTCGGTAGTGATTAGCACTGTTCTAGAATGAGTGAAGAGAAACTCAGAATAGGAGCTAAAGTTTCAGTGGCCCTGTGCTTACCTCCATACATTGGTCATCAAGATTACCAAAGAACAATTGTTGTTATTGTAGTTTCAGTTGCTGAGTTGTGTCCAGCTCTTTTGCAACCCCATGGACTGTAGCCTGCCATGCTCCTCTTGTCCATGGGATTGTCCAGGCAAGAACGCTGGAGTGGGTTGCCTTTTCCTTCTCTAGGGGATCTTCCTGGCTAGGGGTTGAACCTGCATCTCCTGCACTGCAGGTGAATTCTCTACTGCTGAGTCACCAGGGAAGCCTGATAACAATTGTATCCCCTTTATTTCATTTATTTATTTATTTTTGTGATTATGAAAACAATATATACTCATTACAGAAAGCTTAGAAAATTATGATAAAATTTTGAAAAATCACCTTATTTACCTCAGAAAGATAATCCCTGTTAACATTTCAGTATTACAATGTTTTCTTTTCCTTTTTCTAATTGTAATTTTTAACATAGTTGCAATCATGTTGTATGTGCAATTCCTCTTTTCATTTAAATTGTCATCTAAAAATGTTTATTAAAATATTATTAAATGTTACAAAATTATTGTAACCATGTTTTAATCACTGAATAATATTTTATGATATAAAATTATTACTAATTTGCTATTCTCCAAACATTAAATATGAGGCCATTCAAAAATTATTTAATAAATAGCAATCTAGTTAACTGTTTTCACTATAAATTGTATCTTTAGGCTGTATCTCATTTCAAGGTAAAGAATTCTTTGACCCATTTTGTAGCCTTTTTTTTTTTTTTTTTTTTTGTGGCTTAACACTCAGCCCACTTTTCCAGCTCTTTCTATGAATGTCTCACGTGCTTTTCTTATATTGAAATTACAGTTACTGAATGTACTATGTTCGGTTTTTTGGTTAAGCTGTTTTCATTTCCTAAAATTATTTTCCATTTCTCTTCCCCACTCCCTCTTCTCACCCATCTTTACACATCTTCTCACCCATCTCCCAGTTTTCTGCCTTATTTGCCTTATAAACCATTTATTATTTAATGCTCAGTACAAAGTGAGCAGGGCCATCTGGAAAGATTTCTCTGACTTTCCCTGGCATGTGCTTTCTGCCCCCCATGCCATCATCAGCCTATGCTCTCATCCTTTTTCACCCTCAGCACCTAATGCGTCATCATCAGGCTGAGATAGATGAATGTCCCATTTAATAGGTTAAAAATGGCTAACAGTAGCAAGTTCGTATGGTTCCACTTAATATATACACACATCTGTGATAACCTAACTGGACTTCATTTCTTTCCCTCCCCTTAGACTGTGTCCCATCCTGACATATAGTAGGTCTTTGAACATTTGATATTGTTTTGAACTGTCTTGACATTTTCACCATGTCTGTCTTTCCCCCCACTGGAGCACACAGAACACTAATTTTCACACAACAAGCATTAAATAAGTATTTATCAAGTGAGTATTGCATAAAAAAGCTTTATGCCAATTAACTTTTCTATAAATATGAATAGATGAGTGGTGTCTTTCCCCCACTTTGCCTAAAGTAGAAGGCTGATTGTTTAATTTTAATGTCTCAACTTTATTCTTTTAGAAAAATTAAGCCCAGTCTTCTCATTCTTTAATCCTTTGGTTACTCAATAATATCATTTTGAATATTTCCTTGTCTGCCATTTTTTTAATTGGAGTATAATTGCTTTATAATGTTTGTTAATCTCTGCTGCACAGTGAAGTGAATCAGCTATACGTTCCCAGCCCCCCATCCTACCTCTCTAGCTCATCGCAGAGCACCAGGTTGGGCTCTCTATGCTATACAGAAGCTTCCTACTAGCTATCTGTTTTACACATGTAGTATATGTATGTCAATGTTACTTTCTCAATCGGCCCCAACCCTCTCTTTCCCCTTCTGTGTCCACAAGTCTGTTCTGTACATCTGCATTTCTATTCCTGCCCTGCAAATAGGTTCATAAGTACCATTTTTCTAGGTTCCCTATATGTGCATTGGTGGTGTTGTTCAGTTGCCCAGTCATGTCTGACTCTGCAGCTCTGTGGACTGCAGCATGCCAGGCCTCCCTGTCCCTCGCCATCTCCTGAAGTTTGCCAAGTTCATGTCCATTACGCCAGTGATGCCATCCAGCCATCTCATCCTCTGACTCCCTCTTCTTCTGCCCTCAGTCTTTCGCAGCATCAGGGACTTTTCCAATGAGTCAGCTGTTCATGTCAGGTGACCAAATATTGGTGCTTCAGCTTCAGCAAAAGTCCTTTCAATGAGTATTCAGGGATGCTTTCCCTTAAGATTGACTGGTTTGATCTCCTTGCTATCCAAGGGACAGTTAAGAGTCTTCTTCAGCACCACAGTTCAAAGGCAGTAATTCTCTGAGGATCTGCCTTCTTTACAGTCCTGCTCTCACAACTGTGCGTGACCACTGGGGAGATCATAGTCTTGACTGTATGGATCTTTGTCGGCAGAGCAATGTCTGCTTTCCAATAGACTGTCTAGGTTTGCCATAGCTTTCCTGCCAAGAAGCAATTGTCTTCTTATTTCATGGCTGCAGTCACCATCTCCAGTGATTTTAGAGCCCAAGAAGATGAAATCTGGCACTACTTCCGCCTTTACCTCCTTCTCTTTGCCATGAAGTAATGGGGCCAGATGCCATGATCTTGATTTTTTTAACATTTAGTTTTAAGCAGGCTCATCACTCTCCTTCTTTACCCTCATCAAAAGGCTCTTTACTTCCTGTTTGCTTTCTGCCGTTGGAGTGGTATCATTTGTATATCTGAGGTTGTTGATGTTTCTCCTACCTATCTTGATTTCAGCATATAACTCAGCCAGCCTGGAATTTCTTATGATGTGCTCAGCATATAGGTTAAACAAACAGAGGGACAGCAGACAGCCCTGCTGTACTGCTTTCTCAATCCCGAACCACTCAGTTGTTCATACAGGGTTCTAACTGTTGCTTCTTGACACGCATACAGATTTCTCAGGAAACAAGATAATCTGGTATTCCCATCTCTTTAAGAGCTTTCCACAGTTTGTTATGATCCACACAGTCAAAGGCTTTGGTGTAGTCAATGAAACAGAAGTAGATGTTTTTCTGGAATTCCCTTGTTTTCTCTATGATCCAATGAAAGTTGACAATTTGATCTCTGGTTCCTCTTCCTTTTCAAAACCCAGCTTGGATGTCTGGAAGTTCTTGGTTCATGTAATGCTGGAGCCTGGCATACAAGATTTTAAGCATGACCTTACTAACATGGGAGATATATGTGTTAATATTTGTTTTTTTTTTTCTTTCTGATTTACTATACTCTGTATGACAGATTCTAGGTTCATCTACATCTCTACAGATGACCCAGTTTGGTTCGTTTTTATGTTCTGTGTCATTTTTTTAAACAGGTGTAATAATTCCAAGTACAATGCTCTATAGATTTGACCAATGTGTCTTGTGAAAAGAGAAGTTGCTCCTGATCTTTTGTGCCCTAGTCTCATCGAAACTTCAAACATAATTGCTTCCTTCTTGATACTTTTAGAATAATGTATGAGAATTATCAAAAGCATTTCTACATAACTTTTCTGCCCTCTTGGATAGTAAGCATTCCTACTTCTGTGCTGTTCATTAGTAATCCAAGAATAGATTGTCCTATTTACTGATAAAGTATCCAGTCCTGATATTTTCTTCCTTCTTCCTCTCATGACTTAAGTTGGGACCATTTTGAATCCCATAGATGGAAGCTCTCAAGAGTAAAAAGAAGATGAAAATTAGGGTCTCTTCTTATCCAGGTGCTGTTGCTGTTTTGCTAACATCTTGACTATATGTGATGAGGAAAATACTGAAGCAAGTGACAAAGATGTGGGTTATCTTTGTGTTTCACCTATTCAGCTTCTTCTGCAGTGAGTGGTTATTCAATTAAGGTGGTTAATGCAAATGTGAAGACAATTACCAGAGGGACAGGGTGCCTTCTGTTTTCCCTGTGGTTGGTCCTAACACTAATAATTATGGGAGAAGAGTGAAGCCATCCCGAGTCCAGCTTTGTGTCTCCCTTGCTCATTTGTGAACTGTCAGACCCTTGTTAGCCCTGTTTTGCCCTTCCATATGGTGATAGATGGCTGGCAGGGTTTGCACCAGAGGCAACAGATGGGCAAGCATTTCTGCATTATTTTCATGACTCTATTTAATTTCATAGTAATAAAATTGAGTTTCACATTTTAACCACATAAGTTCCTTTCCTTGCCATTCTATGCTTGTAGAGGAAGTCTAAGGCGATTTGATCTTGGTATTCTTCATTTTTTATACGTCATCTTTCAGCTGTAGTTGTGTCTTCCAGGTGGTGAGATTGGCCTGGTGCCTTGTTTCGACACCATTACATTGGTGGTTTCGGACAGAGAAGCTGGTCCTTTTGTGAATGGCTGCTGTTACAGTGGACCTCATCCATCTGTTCCTCTTCATGAGTCCTTTCCAATGTATGATCTCAACATCACAGTGTATCCAGTGGACAACCAACCACCTTCAGTTGCCATAGGTGGCCACATTTTTTTTTCTCTTAAGTTTCTATTATCTCACTTAGTCATACCCGTGGTCCAGTGAAATAATGCCCTTTATTATAGTCAAAATAGAAAACCACCATACAAAATTGCCTCAAAACAGACTTGTGGAAACCTTAGATCTGTGAAAGATTACAGGGAAAAAGAAATAACTTGTTTAAAAATTTAGATAAATCCGTATGGAGAGAGAATGCAAGTGTGTGTGTGTGTGTGTGTGTGTGTGTGTGTGTGTATGTTTTAAAATGCAGACAACATTGTACTCCTCAGATACTCTGGTTTTATTTCACATGCGAAAGTATCATTTACCTGGTAGAGACAGTAATTTATTTTATCCATAATAATTTCTCTTAGAATAGAATGAGTATACCAGTGGGACTATTTATATATATTTAACCTTATTTGCTTTTTAGGAAGTCATCTCTTTGTAGGCACTATGTATATGTTCTGACTCTCAGAAAAGAAATGCAAGCATATGTATGAATGTTATTGTAATTTGCAAACTGTCTCCCAAGCAGTGTTCTGGAAAGGAAGCATTATCCCCACAGAATAATTAAGCACTATGGCATAAAAAAAATGCTCGTTAAGAGCAATTCATAATAGTTCTCAGGCAATTAACGCTCTGACAAACAGAGGTAACAACTGATCTTGAAGAGTATATAAACCACATTCAGTGGCTTATCATTAAAACATTTTGGCAATTCTTATTTTCATTTGTCACTTCTATAGAGACACAGGGGAAATCAGAGTTCCTTGAGAATGACTAAAGGGCTGTACTGCAGCATTTAGTATTTTTTCTATCTTTCTGTAATAGTCTGGCTTTCTTAGACAAGAAAAAATATAATTCCATAAGTCAAATTAAATTCCACCCATTACCCCTGAATATTTTCACCATAAGGAGAATTATGCTAAAGGAAATGAACATCTCCCATGGAAGTACATTTGTGTATAGGAGGCATCTCTGAATTGGAATTTCAATCACTCCCTTTTGTCCTCACTATTCTGATTAGAGGATTTCACAGTAAGTCATAATTGTGTTATTATTTGTATGCAGGTACCATATTCGTTGTAGATGAGGGTTTCTCAGCAGCCCTTACTGTTAACCATTTGTCTGCCGCTGATCCTGACACTGCAGCAGATGACTTGGAATTTGTTTTGGTTTCTCCTCCCCAGTTTGGCTACCTTGAAAACACACTCCCTTCTGCAGGTTTTGAAAAGAGCAATATGGGCATCAGCATAGGTAAGTCATGGTTTTATGTCCAGCAATAATCAGCCTTTGTTTGAGACTAGGTTCTGTTTAATAACTGGGTTAGGACTTTAAAAATGTTCAAAGTACTACACTTGAGGAATTATTATTATCACTGATATTTTCAAATACTATTGTTTTTCATTCTAATTTTTCATTTAAAATTTCGCATGTATGGGAGTTTACTTCAAAATAAATGGAAATTACACTTATGGAAAATGTAAGGATAAGAAATAATGTTTTAAAAGGCCCCCATAGAGAAAATAATAGCAAACAAAGCAGTGGACAAAGAATTAATCTCAAAAATATACAAGCAACTCCTGCAGCTCAATTCTAGAAAAATAAAAGATCCAATCAAAAAGTAGGCCAAAGAACTAAACAGACATTTCTCCAAAGAAGACATACAGATGGCTAACAAACACATGAAAAGATGCTCAACATCACTCATTATCAGAGAAATGCAAATCAAGACCACAGTGACGTATCATTCCACACCAGTCGGAATGGCTGCTATCTAAAAGTCTGCAAGCAATAAATGCTGGAAAGGGTGTGGAGAAAAGGAAACTCTCTGACACTGTTGATGGGAATGCAAACTAGTACAGCCACTATGGAGAAGAGTGTGGAGATTCCTTAAAAAACTGGAAATAGAACTGCCATATGATCCAGCAATCCACTGCTGGGCATACACACTGAGGAAACCAGAATGGAAAGAGACACTTGTACCCCAGTGTTCATCACAGCACTGTTTATAATAGCCAGGACATGGAAACAACCTAGATGTGCATCAGCAGATGAATGGATAAGAAAGCTATGGTATATATACACAATGGAATATTACTCAGCCATTAAAAAGAATACATTTGAATCACTTCTAATAAGGTGGGTAAAACTGGAGCCTATTGTACAGAGTGAAGTAAGCCAGAAAGAAAAACACCAATACAGTATACTAACACATATATATGGAATTTAGAAAGATGGTAATNATGTTTAATAACTGGGTTAGGACTTTAAAAATGTTCAAAGTACTACACTTGAGGAATTATTATTATCACTGATATTTTCAAATTCTATTGTTTTTCATTCTAATTTTTCATTTAAAATTTCGCATGTATGGGAGTTTACTTCAAAATAAATGGAAATTACACTTATGGAAAATGTAAGGATAAGAAATAATGTTTTAAAAGGCCCCCCATAGAGAAAATAATAGCAAACAAAGCAGTGGACAAAGAATTAATCTCAAAAATATACAAGCAACTCCTGCAGCTCAATTCCAGGAAAATAAAAGATCCAATCAAAAAGTAGGCCAAAGAACTAAACAGACATTTCTCCAAAGAAGACATACAGATGGCTAACAAACACATGAAAAGATGCTCAACATCACTCATTATCAGAGAAATGCAAATCAAGACCATAGTGACGTATCATTCCACACCAGTCGGAATGGCTGCTATCTAAAAGTCTGCAAGCAATAAATGCTGGAAAGGGTGTGGAGAAAAGGAAACTCTCTGACACTGTTGATGGGAATGCAAACTAGTACAGCCACTATGGAGAAGAGTGCGGAGATTCCTTAAAAAACTGGAAATAGAACTGCCGTATGATCCAGCAATCCACTGCTGGGCATACACACTGAGGAAACCAGAATGGAAAGAGACACTTGTACCCCAGTGTTCATCACAGCACTGTTTATAATAGCCAGGACATGGAAACAACCTAGATGTGCATCAGCAGATGAATGGATAAGAAAGCTATGGTATATATACACAATGGAATATTACTCAGCCATTAAAAAGAATACATTTGAATCACTTCTAATAAGGTGGGTAAAACTGGAGCCTATTGTACAGAGTGAAGTAAGCCAGAAAGAAAAACACCAATACAGTATACTAACACATATATATGGAATTTAAAAAGATGGTAACAATAACCCTGTATGCAAGAGAGCAAAAGAGACAGATGTATTGAACAGTCTTTTGGACTCTGTGGGAGAGGGCGAGGGCAGGATGCTATGGGAGAATGGCATTGAAAAATGTAAATTATCATATTTGAAACGAATCACCAGTCCAGGTTCAATGCATGATAAAGGGTGCTCGGGGCTGGTGCACTGGGATGACCCAGAGGGATGGGATGGGGAGGGAAGTGGGATGGGGGTTCATGATGGGGAACACATGTACATCCATGGCAGATTCAAGTCAATGTATGGCAAAAACCAATACAATATTGTAAAGTTAAAAAAAAAAAAAAAAGGCCCCAGTAGCAACACAGAATACTGTGACAGAATAAATCTGGTGGAACTCACAGTCTTATTCTCACAGTATCTTTTAATACTTTTAAAAGATACAGGCAGAAAAGAGTAGGAAATAAATCATGGAAATATTGAAGATAATGACATTAAAACCAAAGTGTGTCTCAGAAACTTGAATAGCTCTGATGTTTCACTTGAAAACAACCAAAGCAAAAACAAATGCCAAAGCCAAAATCATTCAAAGGCAACACTTCAGAAGTAATTATTCTGTAAGCACCTTTTGGGGCATATCCATTTTAAATACGAGATTAGCTGGGTTTACAATTAGTTGTGTTAGTAGAATGAATAGGAAAAATAAGACGCCACTCAACGCTGCCTACAAGAAACTCACTTCAGCTTCAAGGACAGACACAGGCTTAAAATGAAGGGGTGGTAAAAGATATTGCTTGCAAATGGAAACTGAAAGAGAGCAAGGGTAGATATACATAAACTAGATAAAATATTGTGTTAGTAGATTGAATAGGAAAAATAAGACGCCACTCAACGCTGCCTACAAGAAACTCACTTCAGCTTCAAGGACAGACACAGGCTTAAAATGAAGGGGTGGTAAAAGATATTGCTTGCAAATGGAAACTGAAAGAGAGCAAGGGTAGATATACATAAACTAGATAAAATAGTCTCTTAAGTCAAAAGTATAACAAGGCACAAAGAAGGTCATTATATAATGATAAAGTGTTAATTCATTGAGAGGATATAATAGTGGTAAATGTATATGTATACAATACTGAAACACTTAAATATATTAAGCAAATACTAATAGAACTGAAAAGGGTAAAACTCAACAGTACAATAATAGTAGGGACTTCAGTGTCCCATTTTCAACAATGGATGAATCATTTGGATGGAAAATCAGTAAGAAAACATTAGACTTGAACTATATATTAAACCAAATGAACCCAACAGACATACATATATTCCATTCAACAAAAGTAGAATGCAAATTCTTCTCAGTCTCTGGGATAGATCATGTGATGAGTCACTAAGGAAGTCTTAACAATTTAAAAAGATCAAAATTGTACCAAGTATCTTTTTTTTTTTTAAACCATAATGCCATGAAGTTAAAGTCAATAACTAAAGATAACTAAAAAGTTCCCAAATATGTGAAAATTTACACATTCCTGAAAAACCAATGGATTGAAGACTAAATATAAGAAAGACATTTAAAAATATCAAATAAAAATAGAAATATAACATAGAAAAATATATGGAATGCAGCAAAAACAGTGCTAAGAGGAAAGTTTTATAATGATAAATGCTGCATTAAAAAAGTAAATAACCTATAACTAGAAAAGCTAGACCAAATTAGGCCCATATTTAGCAGAAGGAAGGATAAAGACCAGAGCAGAAACAAATAAAGAACAGATAAACAATGGGGAAGGTTAATGAAACTGAGTTGATTGTTATAAAAGATAAAGGAAAGTGGCAAACTTTTAGCTAAACTTCACAGTGAAAGTTTGAAAAATTTCCCTCTAAGAACAGGAACAAGACAGAAGTTCCCACCTACATCACTGCTATTCAATATAGCACTGAAAAATCATAGCCAGAGAAGGAAATAAAGGGTATTCAAGTCAGAAAGGAAGAAGTAAAATGTTTCTGTTTGCTGCTGATGTGATATTATATATAGAAATTCCTAATAACTTCACCAAAAACCATTGGAACTAATGAACAGATTCTGTAGTTTCAGGGTAAAAAAATCAACATATAAAACTCAGTGGTATTCCTATACATAGACAATAAACTTTCTGAAGAAGAAGAAGAAGAGAAAGCAATCTCATTTATAATAGTATAAGAAACAGTAAAATATATAGGAGTAATTTTAACCAAGGCAGGGAAAAATTTATATACCAACTATGAGACATAGAATTGGTGTCTTGGTGAAAGAAGTTGAAGAGGACACAAACAAATGGAAAGACATCCCGTGTTCATGGGTTGAAAATGTTAATATAGTTAAAATGTCCTTACTGCCCAAAGCTATCTGTAGATTCAGTGCAATCCCTATCAAAATTCCAATGACTTTTTTTTTTTTTTTACAGAAATAGAATAGATAATCCTAACGTTTGTATGGAACCACAAAAGACCTCAGATAGCCAAAGAAATCTTGAGAAAAAAAGAGCAAAGTTGGAAGCATCATACCTGCTAATTTCAAATGATTATTGCAAAGCTCTCATAATCAAAGCAGAAAAAAATAACAAGCACATAGATCAACATAACAGAATAGTGAGCCCAGAAATAAAGCCATACATATATGGTCAATTAATTTTTAATGAAGGAACTAAGAAAATACAATGGACAAACCATTCTTTAAGAAGTGATGTTGGGAAAAATGGACAGACACATTCAAAAGAATGAAACTGGACAATTATCTTACAACACAAAATTTAATAACTCAAAATGGATTAAGGTCTTGCATATGAGACACAAAACGATAAAGCTGCTAGAAGAAAACATAGGCAATAAGTTCCCCAATGTGGGTCTGGTGACGATTTTTTAAATTTGACACCAAAAACAAAGGTAGAAAAGCAAAATATCAAGAAGTGGGACTATATTAAAATACTTCTGCAGAGGAAGAGAAATAATCAATAAAATGAAAAGAGTATCTTTAGAATGGGAGAAAGTATCTACAAACCACATAGCTGTTAGGAGATAAAATCTAAAATATAAAAATTACTCATACAGCTCAATATAAAAAAGCTAAACAATCTGATTAAAAAATGAGCAGAGGACTTGAATAGACCTTTTTTCAGAGAAGACAAACATGCTTGTATCAAATCAACATGTCTTACACCTTAAATTCACACAGTGATACGTGAATTATGTCTCAATGGAGTTGGAAGAAAGATTAATGCATTAAAGATTAATTGCATTAATTGCAGTTTCTCCTATGACTTAGGGTGGGGGCCTTAGCTCAGTTGGTAAAGAATCCGCCTGCAATGCAGGAGACCGGGATTCAGTTCCTAGGTCAGGAAGATCCCCTGGAGGAGGGCATGGCAACCCGCTCCAGTATTCTTGCCTGGAAAATCCCATGGACAGAGGAGCCTGGCAGACTACAGCCCATGGGGTCGCAAGAGTCAGACACGACTTAGCAACTAAACCACCACCTGTGACTTAATACACAACACAGCAACACAGAGTGTTTTTATCTTTTGATTTAAGTCAATACAGAATGCCATAATAGCAGGTCGGTTAATTTCAATCATTCCTGCCAGTTGCTTGCTATGCAGTCAAGTAGGCTGACAATAGACTACCATCCTGGTGGCTCAGATGGTAAAGAATCTGCCTGCCATGCAGGAGAGTGGGGTTCAATCTCTAGATGGAGAAGATCCCCTGGAGAAAAATGGCAACCCACTCCAGTATTCTTGCCTAAAGAATTTCACGGACAGAGGAGCCTGGTGGGCTACAGCCCATGGGGTTGCAAAGAGCTGGAGACAACTTAGCGACTAACAGGCAGACGATTGATGAACTCTTGATTTGCCTTGTTCAAATAAGACAAGAACTGCTCACTCTGAAGCACTGGTTTTAGTCAAGGGACTGTCTCTCTGACATTCATTCCAAGTATGTGAATGATGGTCAAAAACTCCCTACATCCTACTTAGCAGTTACAGCCCTTCTGTTCTCCATGCACATTTTAATTCTTCCTCGTAATTTAGGGGTATGTCTTTATGTTGATGGGTATAGTCATTATAGAAGTCTCTGATGACCGATCCTTAGGTCAACTGCTGTGATCTCTTATTTACTCTGCCAAGAAATAGGCTATTGGGTTAAGGATTAAGGACCAGTNCCATGCACATTTTAATTCTTCCTTGTAATTTAGGGATATGTCTTTATGTTGATGGGTATAGTCATTATAGAAGTCTCTGATGACCGATCCTTAGGTCAACTGCTGTGATCTCTTATTTACTCTGCCAAGAAATAGGCTATTGGGTTAAGGATTAAGGACCAGCAGCTTGGGAAATTATGTTTTTCTTATTAACCTGCTCCATTTTGGTGTGCTCTAGCTTCATTTCAGTGGAAAGACATGAAGGCTTTGCATATTAACTATGTGCAGTCCAGGCATCTGGGGATGGAACCAACGGCTGACAAGTTTGTGTTGTATGTCACTGATGGGAAGCGACGCTCCATGGAGATACCATTTTACATTATAATCAACGCTACAAATGATGAAGCTCCTGATTTTATAGTACAGAATATTACTGTAAGAAAGATATTTGAATTTTTAGTCTCTCTTTATCATTTTCTAATTTTTATTTTCACCTAATCTATTTACATTGGTCTTTGTGCACTTAATACATCAAGTTAATGAGTAGAGGGCAGTAGCCTATTTTATGTAATGCAATCACTTGATAAATATTTTTCTAATAGTAATGATGATGGTCATGATAATAACAATTGCTAACAGATAGCAATTGCATAGTTTAAATTATAGTTGTCTGTGTATAGAATGCAGTACTTGCTAGTAAGTCCTGTTCCAAACCCTTTACATGTGTTCCTATTGAATCCTCATAATAGGCTTTTAAAGTGATGGCATTATTATTGCCATGTAATAACTGCAATAAATGAGACTAAAAAGGTTAAGTTAGTGTCCCCAGATCACAGAGCTTGGCAGTAAGAAAAAGTAGGGGATTTGCACCCTGGTGCTCTGATTCCATAGCATGCTACTTAACCAGTGCTACAATAGCAAGGATTCTTAATTCTCAAACTACAGGCATCTTTTTTATACAGCTGTTTATAAAAGATATGCGACAGGAAAAAATACAATTTTGACCATTATTTTTGTGCAGTTAAAAAATGTTATTATATAATAATATTCGTTCAGTTCAGTTGTTAGTTTTATTTAAAAGTTTAGACATAGTTAAAATGGCCTAGCATATCACTGCTGAGACAACTGTTGTCTTAAAAAAATAATAAATATATGTGGTTAAACAAGTTAGAATGTTGTGAAACTTACACAGTGAGCTATGAAATTCTCCCTCTTTAACAGTACCTATGCATGGTCACTCCCCATCAGTTGAACTTTTAGTAATTAATTTCCACAGAAGTACTTTGTGTCCATGCCAATGATATATATGTATGTATGTATATGACTTTTCTGTATGTTTTCACTTACAAACCAGAGATCATTAATATACCCTACTTTCTACTTGAAAAAACCTTTGATTACTATATTTTAATATTTTCATATAAGCATATAATTCTTTTTAAACAATCCTAATTTGTATACAGTTTTTTAATCCAGGTTTACTCATAACATATTCTGATTAAATGAATGCATACTGGCTTTGGAGTATGAGGGACTCGGTGTTGCTTTTTACTAGTTGTAGGGTTCTGGGTAAGTTGTTTCTCTCTGTGTTTTTGTTTCCTCATCTGCAAAATGTGTATCGGATCTTCCTTTAGGGTGGCCACGACTATCATGGTGGTCAGGCACATTTTGCTGTTGTTCCGTTGCTAAGTCATCTCTTATTCTTTGCAATCCCATGGACTGTAGCGCCCCAGGCTCCTCTGTCCTCCTGGAGTTTGCTTAAATTCATGTCCGTTGAGTTGGTGATGCTATCTAACCATCTCCTTAGAAAATTCTTATTAAATAGGTGTCATTCATATTAGTCTTGTTACATCTGTCATCCTTTTTCACATCAAAGTTGCTTTGAAACCATTATTTTGCCTTATTTTTCACTAAAAATGATCAAATTCTAAATGTAAAAGTCTTCATTTGATTTTAATTTTCTGCCAAGTCTTAATGGTACATAAGACTTAAAAGGAAGAGATTTAAAAGTCTCAGAATGAGACTTAAAAGCCAGCTCCCGCCATTCCTCTTCTGTTGGCACATGGATTTCTCCAGAGAGCACTTCAGTAATTATGTGAGAGAGAAGAAATTACAAATGACTCCTTCTATACCTACCTCTATTGTCTTGTATCTATCTAGGGTTGGAGTTTCTGAAATAATTAGGCCACTGGGAATTTGTCTCTTGCTCTTCTCTGAAAGTAATCATGCCTTTTTTCTCCCCTGTGATTTGCTTACAGAGGCTGTTGAAGAGTAACAAATATGGAGCCCCATGTGTTATTGGCAGAGCTGGCTTTAAGCCTCAAGTGATTTTTTAAAATAGTCATATGTATTTTGCTTTCTTGTGGAAAAGTGTATTTATTTTATAGCTAGCTGGGCTTCCATCAAATTGTGCTGCAATTTGTAGCACAAAAAAATTGGGATTTTAAAGTTATTATAATTTATTTCAAAGCTGTCTACTAGTGAGTTTCTGTGTTTTATGTCTATTTATCTAAACCGTTTATTTGTAATCTCAATAAATTATTGAACATGCAAAGAAGAATCTCACATTTTTTTGATAAAATTTCCCAGTCATCTTGTGAATGAATTTACCATTTTGTAAATGGGAAAGGCTGCCATACAATGAGTCCAGGAGTCCCGAGCTTTATAAAGAAAGATGATTAGAACATCTTTTTTAGGTTGCTTTATTAAAGTGTTTGGAGAAAAATGCAAGTTACTATCAAAGAAGATTCCCTATTTCTATCACCATGCATTAAATTATTATGCCATCTCAGTTTTTAAACTGTAGGCCAGATAAAAGGGAACCCGGCATAATTTTAGCCTAAATGTCAGATATTATGATTCTTGTTATGTACATGCAAGTAGTTATAGGAAGGCTCTTTTCAAAGTCCTTAAGAGAGGCTGAAGAGAGTATTTTCACAAGTCTAAAGCCCGTGTCTTCTTCAAACATAAAATGCCCACTTAGCCACAAAGACACTCTTGGATTCCTCCACCCTTTCCTACTTTTTGTTTATCTGTATTTAGTAGTGCTAGATTTTTTTTTCCTTGTCTTATAATTAATGATGAACAGGCCATCACAGTCTCATTCGGACTTTGATTCTTTAGAATATTCATATTCTTACAGTGATTCTGTACGTGCCCAATAAGCACATACTAAACGTATCTACTCATATTATTTAGATCTTGCTGTATTTCACAGTAGGAAGCAGAAATACTTTTTTGTTCCCTTGCTATGAGAAAAAGAAGATGAAGATGACCAAGTACCATGTTAATGGTACAAATGTTTCTAAATAACTAGGTCCTACATGAAATGAAAAGCATTCAGTTCTCTTTATGCTTAAAGGATTATGAAACTTGAAGTGGGATGGGGGGTTGTTCAGGCAAATTAGTGGTGTGAGGACAGAGAAGAGATCGGGGACCCAGCATTAAAATATATACTGTTGTGTATCCAGGAGCATCCTCTCAACTGTGGTTGACTGTAATTGAGATATAGCAGTGTTTGCTGCAATGACAAAAATTATAAACACCTAACATGATCCCAGGGACGGGGGAGTCTGGTAGGCTGCCGTCTCTGAGGTCGCAAAGAGTCAGACACGACTGAAGCGACTTAGCAGCAGGAGCAACATCCCCCCAGTGTGTATAGTAGATATTTATGCCATTCGTAAAGCAGATAAAAAGAACCACGAGGCCAGCAAGGTTCGGAGGTTAAAATGGCAAGTTAGGCCAGCCGGGGTCCACTCCCAGTTTTACAGCTCAACTCTGTGACTTCCAGAAAGCAAGCATCTTTTTGGTTGCTTTAGTCCCTGATCTTTGAATTATGAATCCTATATATGAGATTATATATTACATATATATATATGTTTATATATATATCTTTAGTCCTTCATGGAAATGGATAAAGTGCTTTGAAATCTTCAGAAAAACACATGAGAAAGATGAGTAGATTTCTTATTGTCTTCTAAGGTCATGTTAAACTAGCAATTTCTTTTCAGGATTCATTACACACAAACCTCGTGGAAAATTTGTGAGGATCTCTTAAAATTATTATAGGATATTTTTAGATTATTTTTTAAGCTTTTTGCCAAAAGAAAGGTATCATTTCACATGCAGCTGACTTCTCTTGTCTTTGTTTAGGTATGTGAGGGTCAGATGAGAGAGCTGGATTCTTCCATCATCAGTGCTACTGACCGGGACATTCCCAAGAACCCCTTGCTGTTCAGTATCACTCACAAACCGCGTCATGGCCTCCTCATCAACAGGGCATTTAGCAGAAACTTTTTTCAATATAAGCAATCAGCCAACCCTGGCCAGAAGCATGAACTTGTCTACAACTTTTCCATGGAACTTCTCAAGAATGGTATATCATGTTTCATTTCAATTTGTTTGTTGTTGTTGATTTAATAATTTAACCCAGAAAAGATAGTAATAAATCACAGAAAGAGGAATTGAAGAAATGGACTTTGCCTGTATTCGTTTATCCCTCAAGGGTTTTCTCTGGGCTCTGGATTAATGCAGAACATGAAGTCTCAGCTAGACAGAGTGGGTAATTGAAAAAGAAATAATATCTTTTCTTTCACCTTAAGAGCATCAGTAAAATAATATTAGTGAATTTTGGTATTTTACCCCAAGTTTTTAATCACATAATAAAAAAAATTCCTTTTTAAAACAATCAAGATTATGGAACTAAATTTGAAGAGATTTGTCTGTCAAAATCTCCACATTTGAAACAAATATAGAACAACCTATAATAATTCATTATTCTCTGAGGTGATAATTTGCTTTTTAAGGAAATGACAGATTGAAATAGAAGCCTAAAGGATTTTTTCATTACTCGTTTTGAAAAATTGATCTTATCCCATTTGCTCACGTGCTCAGATGTATCCAACTCTTTGTGACCCTATGAAGTGTAGCCTGCCAGGCTTCTCTATCCATGTGTTTTTTCAGGCAAGAATACTGGAGTGTATTGCTGTTTCCTTCTCCAGGGGATCTTCCTGACCCAGGGATCAAACCTAAAACTCTTGTCAAACTGTTTTCCGAAAGTAGCTGCAACATTTTACTTTTCTACCAGCTACGTATGAAAGTTCCGTTTTTTCCATGTGAATGTTATATAGGCTTTAAAAATAGTTTTTTACTTAAATTTTGATTCACCTAAAATTTATTTTGATTGTTGGCTTGAGGTAGGGATCTAAATACAAATTCCCGTAAGTAATGAACTAATTTTTTGTTTCATTTAAATACCCTGTCACCATTGTTTCGTTCCCTTTCAGTTTATTGAATAATATATTTTTTCTCAATGGCTTTAAGTAAGACCTTTATCAAATACTAACTTATTTAAATAGCAACTTTTAATGAAATAGGAGGGTACTCTTACTTTATAAAATAGTTTGATTTTACCTTATTGTGCTGATTAATGAGCTCATGCTAATAGCAATTCCTTGGAAATTAAAACAAATTATTTATGACAGATTTTGAAATTATTTAACCATAAAAAAGATTTACTTTTTCTTTTTTCTCTTTGTTCAGGAATGAGGTTGATGTATGTGCACGATGATTCAGAGAGTCTTGCTGATGACTTTACAATCCAGGTGTCAGATGGGAAACATAAGATACTTAAAACCATTTTTGTAGAGGTCACCCCAGTTAATGATGAGAAACCAATGCTGAGCAAGTAAGTTACCTGAAAACAGTCCATTTGAGATTCTATATGAAGTTCTAAGGTCTGGAATATTAGATGCAAGTGTAATGTAATTCCTCCAGAGAGGAGTCTTTAACAACTCCTGCCTGTTGCAACTTTCCCACAGACTTAAGCACCTAGAACCTTCAGTGCAAATGTTAGTTAACATAATTCCTCCTTAAAATTTCTCAAATTAGCCTCTTAATTATTTGCTTTTCCTCTAAAAGTTCTATTTAGTTGTCAGTAATTCAAAATGACCATACATACAATACGGAATGAACAGTGTACTAAATATTTAAGCACATGCACGTATACACATACACACAAACCAGAAAGTAATTAATAAATAAATTCAACTAAAGTGCGATCATGCACCTGAAGACAGTCCTTACTGTGGATTTGATTAATCTTTGAGCTAAGAGTGGCTGAGGAAATATATTGCCGTGATTTTTTTCATTTTCATATTTCATTGTCCTCTAGTCCTCTTCTGTGTTCTGTAGGGATCAATATCCTGTTGCCACCTGAGGTCAAGATGATTACCTTTTAAAAATTCTGTACTGATATTATTCATTGCAAACTTTCTCAGGAGCGGATCAAGTTTGATCATAGCTACAGAATCTTCATCAGTTGTATTTCTTTAGTTCCAACTATTTCTCTTATCATTGGCAACCGTAGAGAACTGTCCAAGGTCAAAACTTTAGGAAGCTCAACTCTTCTAAGGTCCTAGATCGAGGGAGTTGTGTGCTTCTTGGTACCTCTTTGACCATGTCAGTGGTGTAGCATGATGGGCATTGAGTAGACAGTCTAAGTTTTTATTAAGAAGTGAACAACTTCTTGAAAGTGTGTAAACTCCCAAAGTCTCCTGCAGTTTACAGAAAAGAAACAAATCCCTTCCTTATCTTGCTGTTTCCTTGTGGCCACTGAGGTCCTTGGAAACAGTTATTGGAAATGCTGGAGATAATTTTTTGGAGAGTTGCATCTCAGACATCAGATTGGCTAAGAGTATTCAATAGGAAATTTTTGTGTGTGTGTCCTTAGGATTTGTGTATTTATAAAAATTAAAAATTTTTTTCAAATTGTGTTGATTTCTGGGCTTATAACTCATCTTTCTTTTGAAATGTTTTTCCTTGTTTGAGGAATAATTATTTGTTTAAATTTATTTTTATTGGATTATAGTTCCTTTACACTGTTGTGTTCCCTGGTGGCTCAGATGGTAAAGAATCTGCCTGCAGGACACCTAGGTTTGATTCCTGGGTTGAGAAGATCCCTTGGAGAAGGGAAGGACTACCCACTCCAATATTCTTAACTGGAGAATACCGTGGTCAGAGGAGCCTGGTAGTCTACAGTCCGTGGGATCACAAAGAGTCAGATATGACTGCGTGACTAAAACTGCTTTCTACTGTACAGCGAAATGAATCAGCAATACACATACTATTTCCTTATTTTCTTGCTGGAATGTTGGATTAGTATAATCTTCATTTATAAAATTGAAAATTTGAAAGCTGTTTTGGTAGTAAAGAGCCTCCTTTCTGATGACCTCACTTTATCTAAGAAAGAGGGAGAGAGGTGAAAAATGATGTTTATTAAATGCTTTCTATACAACAGTGTGCTGGATTTTGTCACATATATTTATTTAAATCCCTACCAAAACTGTGTGAGGTAGCTATTGTTTTCTTCACCAAGATAACTGAGACCAGAAAAGGAAAATGACTTAAGGCATTCATTCAATCTTATCTGACTTACTATTTCTTGCTAGGTTCTTGCCGTTAAACATCCCAGCATAGCTTCGTCTACAGAATCACCAAAGTTCCTTCAGCTCTGCTTTGAAATCTCTCCTTTTTTCCCTTGTGTTCTTTTCCCTTCCGTATGTGTCCTTGAGCATATCGCCTCTTGCTTTCTCTCAGAACATGCTCTATTATTTTTTCTCAACTACATCTCCCATGCTCTTCCCTTTTCATTCCTTCTGCTAACAAGACACAGGGATATAGTTAAGAGTGAAGAGAGCAAATTCTGGAGCCAAACTGTCTTGATTCAGCCACTTATGGGTAGTGTGATCTTGAGGGAAAAAGAATGTGAAAGTTCTAGTCTTTCAGTCATGTTCAACTCTTTGTGACTCTATGGACTGTAGGATCCTCTGTTCATGGAATTCTCCAGGCAAGAATACTGGAGTGGATTAGCCATTCTTATCTCCAAGGGATCTTCCTGACCCAGTGATCAAGCTCAGGTCTCCCATACTACAGGCAGAATCTTTACCATTTAAGCCATCAGGGAAGCCCTGATTTGATATTGAATATATTACTTTAACCTCTTGCTACCTCTTTGTCAACCTCTTTGTAAATGAGGGTAATAATGGTATCCTTTCCATGTGGTTGTTGAAGGGGTTCAGTGAATTAAAATATGTAAAAGTATTTAAAAGACTGGTTAGTACATAGTAAGTTCTCATAAATGTCAGTTATTATCATTATTGCTAGCAGGTATCTTCATTTTAGACTGCAGTGATGACCCAGTCCCTCATTCATTTTAGTGCCAAACTGTTTGAAGAAATAGCTTGTGCTTGCTTCTTCTATTTCTGCCCACTGTCTCCAAATCTAATGGCTTTCCCACCAAATCTAGTGGCTTTTCTCATCTGGCTGGACCTTGTTAGTGCACTTGACACCATTTCTTTGGTATTCTTTTTAGATACTATAGTAGGTAGTTTTGACTCGTGGGGTTGGACCCCCTTAGCCTGCATTTGATTCTAGTGATGGAATATGCCCTACACCTGTCCATACACTACTGAAGTACCTGGAGTGCTCTGCTTTTCAGCCTCTGGGCAGCAGTGGCTCGCTCAGCCCCTGTCCTGGCACAGAGGAAAACACTCTGAGGGCATTCTCCACCTATGAGAGGTAGTAGATAATGTAAGGGTCCCAGCCTCCCATCCTCCAGAGGTAAAATTTGTGGCATGTTCAACATGGCTCTTCAACAGATCCCCATTAGGACTGAGTCCCATAGCAACCTTTACTGCTATGTTGTTGCCCTTTCCTCCTCCCCTCCCTCTCACTTGTTCCTGAGGTCACTTCCCAAATAAATTACCTACACTAAGCCTTTGTCCCTTTCAGGGTAACGCACTGTGACACACTTTCTTCTCTCTTGAACCTTCATTTTCTGACCATTTATTTCTACCAGACTCCTTATCATCTTCATTGTATCGGCTTCCTGTTCCAGTTCATCTATTTCTATTAAAAACACCACTGGGAATTCCCTGGTGGTCCAGCGCTTAGGACTCCATGCACTCACTGCCAGAGGCTGGCATTCAATACTTGGTCAGGGAACTAACACTCACGAGACATGAGGCCAAAAATAAATAAATAAAATCACCACTAATCTCCATAAGTCCCAAACCAGCATTCTAGCCTCCTAGAATGATGCTGATCTTAGAGAGACAGCAATGAATGTTCCTGAAGAAAGATCTTAGTCCCTTGCCCGAGAATTGAACCTGGGTAGCCTGGATGAAAATGAAGAATCCTTGCCACTAGATAACAAGGGGCTAGAGGCTAGAAGCAAAGTGATTCTGGCTCTTATCCTCATTGAAAAATGCATGTCTCAAGGAGGCCAAAACTGTAAAAACAGGTACAAAGTTTATTATCAGAGAGACAGCATAGCATATGGGAGAGCACATGAGAATCAGTCTGTGTGTTTAAGAGTGAAGCGAGGCAGAAATGCACACCTGGAGAGAAAGAGTATGTGTCCACCCTAATGAGGAGGAGTGCAGTAAAGAGGTGATTTAAATCACCTACTAGGACAGTACTTCCAGATCTTTGTTTACCTTTGGCCAATTATCTTGTTTCTTTTCCCATATGTGACCTGTTCAAGGATTCTCCCCAACATGTGTGTGCACCCTTTTACTAGGATGGATTCCACTGCAGATGCTTGTGGGTACATGTTCACACAGGTGGTGCCCCCTGCCTTTTGACCACCAAGGAGTCTTCCTGCGTTTGTGCAGACAGAGACGTTTTCCTTGACCTCGGGATTGGTCCTCT
The DNA here is from genome assembly GCA_006410675.1 of Oreotragus oreotragus. Classification (NCBI taxonomy): domain Eukaryota; kingdom Metazoa; phylum Chordata; class Mammalia; order Artiodactyla; family Bovidae; genus Oreotragus; species Oreotragus oreotragus. Next base: position 153,167 of record SJYX01018346.1, read on the forward strand.
TGTCTCTTTACTTCAGCAGCACTCAGCTACTGCCACTAGATTTGTCCTTGGAGTGTCTGGGTGAGAACAAAGCTGCAATTTTACTCCACTTGACAAACAGCAGCTGTTCAGCCCAGGGGCCTATCTATCTCCTACCTCAATGGTATTATAGTCTCTTGTAAAGAGGAGAGCAAAAGTTGCCTCCTACTACCAGGGAAGATGTCAGTTCCGAGGAGGCAAGAGAAACCTAGCAAGATTAGAACTGAGGGGTTTGGGCTTTGACTTCTCAGCAGAGGACAGGAAAGCTGTTGAGAATGGTCAGTTTGCTACAAACATGTCCTTGATCTCAATCCCAAGGAAACTTCTCAGTTTTTCTCAGAAGCAAAGTATCACAGTTAGTTCTTGTGTGATGACCAAAACCAAGAACAAAAAACAACAGGTGGAAAGCAATCCCTTTTTCACTTTGGTGAGACCAGGGAAAATGGCAATATTGGCTGGGAAGGCGGTCACCCTTTACAGGACACATGAAACCATAGCAGCAGTTTCTAGAAGTAACAGCTGCTCCCTGCCCCAGCCTTCTCTTCAAGATGCCAGGAGTTGACCAGGCAGCTGTGGCACTTGGAAAAAATGAATTGCTGTGAAAACAATGCTAGTTACCCAGAAGATTATCAAGGAGAAAGAGTACTGTAGAGGGCTACAGATTGCCTAAATATCACCAAATTCATAATGGTCTATCATAAAAGGTACCAGAATACCTGTGAGTAAGTCATTTCATCTTTTTAAGTTTCTATCTGTAAAATTAGAAGGAGAATACCTAGCCCACTTACTTCATGGAGCTGTTGTTGTATTCATATCAAATAAAATTTTGGAAAAATATCAGTTTATAAAATGTCTTAATATAAAATTATAAAGTTCTATACATGTAAACAGGAGTAGGTAATTACCTCATGCCATACTCATCAATCCTGGCTAAATATTTTCAGGACTTTCACAGGTAAGGTGAAATGAGAGCTTGTTTTGCAAGACTGACTCATCATTTTTAGTACTTTGGAGACTGAAAATCATCCCCTAATTTTTGAAGGTTGAGCACTGTAATTGTCATTATGAGTGTCCCCTGTTAAAGCAATGTCTTCTGTTTCGGTATCAACCCAGATATCTTCTTTTTTACAGGAAGGCTGAAATTACAATGAATATGGGTGAAACTCGTATTATTTCTAGTGCTGTTCTCTCAGCCATAGATGAAGACTCACCCAGGGAGAAGATTTACTATTTATTTGAAAGACTTCCCCAAAATGGGCAACTTCAACTTAAGGTTGGTCTCCTTTTTTTATTTTTCAGGTTGACTGTAACAGGTTTAAATTTTCTCCATGCACAGATTTGCATAACTGAATGTATTCTGTCATAATCATGTTTTGCCCCAAAGTAGAAATTTTAATTTCACTACTTTGGAGGGAACTCACACTATTCTAAATTTACTTACTCATTTCAGGGTAATTCAACCAAAATCAAGGTTTTTCACTGCTCATTTCTCCTTAGGATTGTACCTAAATTGGAGGATAGGAAGTTACTGGGGAAAGCAAGTTTTCTAGTTTCTGATGAGAATCAGGCATGCTTTGAGATATCTTTATTTCCATCAGATTTTTATTTTAAAAAATAGGCTTTATTTTTTAGAGCACTTGTGAATGTCAACAAACTGATTCTAAAGCTTATCTGGAGAGGCAAAATACCCAGAACAGCTAACACAATATAGAGGAATGAGATTGAAGGACAGGCACTGCCTGACCTCAAGACTGACTTTGTAACTGTAGTAATCCAGACAGTGTATGTTTGGTACAGGAATAAACAAATAGATCAATGGAACAGAATGAAAGTAAAAGTGAAGTCTCTCTGTTGTGTCCGACTGTTCGTGACCCTATGAACTACATATAGCCTGCCAGGCTCCTCCATCCATGGACTTCTCCAGTCAAGAATACTGGAGAGGGTGCCATTTCCTTCTCCAGGGGATCTTTGTGACCCAGGAATTGAACTCGGTCTTCCACACTCCCAGACTCTTTACCGTCTGAGCCACCAGACGATCAGAAATCTCTATTTCTGAGAGTTCAGAAATAGACCACACAAGTATGGCAAACTGATTTTGACCAAGCAGTGGAGAAAAGATAGTCTTTTAACAAATGGTGCTCACCAGACTAGTTCATACTTTGTATGTGATGCCCAAGGATCAACCCAATACAAATTACAGATCTGGCACTTGAGAAGGTCACTCAAGTAACTCATCAAAATGTCTATGTGATTGTTTGAATGCTTAACTTTTAATAAAATGTAGACACAGCCTGAGAATTGCAGCAAGGATTTATTCTGTGGGTAACAGCTTGATTGTCTTAGATTGTGGGCACCACAGAGAATCGAAGTGAAGAGAAATCACTGATTTAAACTGAGGTGCAGCTGTGGCCTTATTTCATTTCAGAGAGTAATGAAGCAGAAATGCAGTGAGAGCTCACACATTTGGGTGGCATGGGAGCTAAAGTGTTTTTGGTTATGTAAAAATCCAGATGGGTCCAGGTTCCCAGTATGGCACCATGGAGTTCTCTCCCTGCTCCCTCGGGGTTTTCCAAGTCTCTCCAAGACCAGGGACCTGGCCTCCTGGACTTTCTCGTGCATCTTTGTTTTCTTGTTGACTTTCTTGCATTTTACCCACCTTGAGTCCAACTCTTACTTTCTTCCTCGTTGGGGGCTTGCAGATGGATTTTGTCAAGTCAAAGCTCACACTTGTGAATGCAAGTAGGGAATTAGATGGAGATAAGGGAAAGCAAAATGTATCTTCTTCTGGGAAAAGACTATAAAGAGAAAAGTTAAATAGATTACAGGCTGTCTGGTTTAAAACCTGAAAGAGTGTCTGCTTTAAAAATTAAATTTTCAAATAGACCTTATAATGCAAACAAACAATGAACTTAATTATTAGAATATAATTAACTTTCACCCAGGGAGAACTGGGGCAGAGCATACCTATGTGTAAACATCAGCTGGGCATAAACATTAAAGAGGAGGGAACTTTATCAAATAGAGTGACAAAAGGAAGTGGTAACACTTTAATACTCTCAATCCTTCTGTTTCTAGAAGGAAGTCTCAGACAGCCTGTGCTCATATGTCCTTAACAGCTCTTCAGTATGGACTGTTTTTCCCTTTTTAGCAAAGAGCGTACAGGCCGCAGGCTCCAAGCCATTGGCCAACAACATCTAGCGTGAATGAAAAACAGTTGGTTTCTTGTATTTATTTTTGTTGTGTTTATGGTGATTTCGTTTTTATGAGTGAAAACTTTGTCTTTTAGTCGTTAAAAGGTTTCTTTTCAAGTACATTTATTTAAGAAGAACAATGAGTTGATATAAAGCAAAATAGTAGGTTATAAAAGTACAAGTAGTGCCAGAAAATGGCAAAAATTGTGAAGATGGTGTTTGAATGACTCAAGATTAGGACTGTCTCTTATACACATCTACAAGCCACTCGTAGGGAAAGCTATACATCTTAAGAGAATAACAACAGAATGATTAATCAGAGACAGATTTATTATTACTGTATTTTCTAATACTCTCAGTTGTTAGTTCTCCCTCAGCATAAAGACCTCTTTTCATTGAAAATGCCACAATTTCTGCACTGAGTTCTGTATAGAATATATGCTTAACTAATGCTGGGTTATTTTTAGAAGAGTATAATTAACAATATATATATGATATTTGTAGTTATTTTTGTGCTAACCCAGGATATAAATGTAGGGAATAATAGAAATTTTGATCATTTTCTTTGGTCTTTAGGAAACCTGAAAAACATAAGGACAGTAAATACACCCATCCTATTTGTGTTTTATCTACTTCAGATAACTCCAGTGACAAACTGGTTTGAAATACAGGTTTTATTAGTTGAACAATGTTATGATCTAAAAAGAAAAAAGGAAATCCCAGGTGAAACACATTTAATTTTTAAAGGATCAATTCCAACAGCTCAATTACCCACCTGCTCTCGTCAATTGAAATATTTAATCGGCTATGATGGGTTATGATAAATACCTTAGTAGCACTGCAGTTGACTTGCCACATGACTTTGCAAAAAATTCTTTGCTTACAGCTAGTTGTTTTTCCCAAGGTCTGAAATTATTTTAATACATTTATTTTGATGGAAAATATGAGGTAGAATGGCAAAATAATTGAATCTGGGGTTTCCCTAAAATGTCATTTATATTGGAAGTTTTCAGAGGATATGGAAGATGTTCACTAACACACCTTGGGAGGAGGGGGAAACCTGGGCAAGTGACTAATTCTGGCATCTTTCAGATAGGGAGGGACTGGGTCCCTCTGTACCCTGGCATGAAATGCACTCAGGAAGACGTGGATTTGAACTTGCTGAGATATACACACACCGGGGCTATGGACTCCAAGAACCAAGACAGCTTCACCTTCCACCTCTGGGATGGTGACAATAGGTCACCATCATTTGACTGTCACATTACAATCAAGGATGTGGGAAAAGGTAAAGCATTTCTACCAGGCTTTATCAGGACGAACCTGTACAGCAGAAGTGCACTGCTGTAAACCTCTCCCACCTTCTCTCCCTCTCTTCCTTCTTCGCTCCTTTCCTTTCTCCCTTCCACCCTTTAGACTTGAAATTCCATCAGTTATGATTTGATCCTTGGGCTCCTCATTTGTTTTGCCCAGAGTAGCCAATTCATGTATTATTTTCAGTATTTCCAAGAGCCCATTAAAAATCCAGCCTTGTCTGCAATATGGCTGCACAGGTTACTTTAACTGTCAAGGTTTTATGCTTTAAGGAAAATTTTACAAATCATCGTGCCAACTCTAATTTTATCTTCAGGAATTGAATGATTACTTAAAAAACAGAAGTTGAAAGGGAAAATATTTCCAGTACAGTAATGATAAAGGGACTGCAAGGAGATCCAACCAGTCCATTCTAAAGATTAGTCCTGGGTGTCCTTTGGAAGGAATGATGCTAAAGCTGAAACTCCAGTACTTTGGCCACCTCATGCGGAGAGTTGACTCATTGGAAAAGTCTCTGATGCTGGGAGGAATTGGGGGCAGGAGGAAAAGGGGACGACAGAGGATGAGATGGCTGGATGGCATCACTGACTCGATGGAAGTGGGTTTGGGTGAACTCCAGGAGTTGGTGATGGACAGGGAGGCCTGGCGTGCTGCAATTCATGGGGTCGCAAAGAGTTGGACATGACTGAGCGACTGAACTGAACTGAACTGAATGATAAAGGAAATATAAATGAATATATTTTTAAAAAATTTAACACAAAGAAATTTTGTTGTTGCAAAGGTTGAAAGTTGTTACTCTTTTCACTTTGGAAGTGCTAACACGTACTCTTTAATGCTGTAAGATAATAAGCTTTTCTCTTAAAAAAAATTTTTTTTATTTTGTGTTTATTTGCCTGCACCAAGTCTTTGTTGCCACACACAGGATCTTTAGTTGCGGCAGGCGATCCCTCAGATGCAGCATGTGGAATCTAGTTCTTTGACCAAGGATTGAACCCAGGTCCCCTGAATTGGGAGTACAGAGTCTTAGCCACTGGGCCACCAGGGAAGTCCTGATAGTAAGCTTCTGTTGAATTAATTAAGCAGACCATTTGCATGATGGGACTCAACAGCACATAAATGGCAGAAGGAGGAGAGCAAAACTAGTACTGAAAGCTCAGCAAGGGAGAGAGTAGGTCTTTGATTCTCAACTGTTGCTACTGCATATTTTCACTTAGAGCTTATGTGAGGAGAGTAAAGATCCTATCTCATTCATCTGTGTAGTCCAAGATCTATATATTCTCAGGACCAAGCAAAGTCTTAGACCCTTAGTACATGCTTGATTGACAGATTAACAGAATGCATTTTTTTTTGCCTTGGCTGTCAGAAAGCTCAGAGCTAAATTAAATTGGATGCTTAGGTACAGTAAAAGTTTTACTTCATGTATGTGGTAAAATTACGGCTGTCCTGAATTTTTTTAAACAAATTTTAAGCCAGATTGACTGATTTTGATTTTTTTTTTGAAGGGGAAGACTATATATTTTATTTGCTTATTTCCTTGAAAATATATAATAAGTTCATGTTACTGTACACATTTAATTCTCTTTGCAAAAGTAAGACTACATTCTTCATAAATATTTGTTCAGGCAAAAAGTAATACAAGTGAAATTTCTGGGCAGACAACATATGTATTAGGGCAGCAGACTGTTCTGTCATTCTTAGTATGGTGCATTTCCTGGGGAGTACAGAAGTGTTCTGTTCCACACACCCACCTGGGGATTCTTTCTAGCCAGGGGATTCTTCATCTCTGAAGGCCTCAGAGTCACTTTGAGAGTGAGATGTGGATGACAATGGACTTCCCACGCGGTGCAGTTGTAAAGAATTCTCCTGCCAGTTCAGGAGATGCAGCAGACACGGGTTTGGCTCCTGGATCAGGAAGATCCCTTGGAGGAAGAAATAGGAACCACCTCCAGTATTCTTGCCTGGAGAATCCCGTGGACAGTGGAGCCTGGCGGGCTACAGTCCATGGGGTTGCAAAGAGTCAGACACGGCTGTGCATGCATACATGGGTATGTGAAGGAAAATGGGAGAATTTCATGGGCTAGGCTTGGAGGTAGGGTACTTGCCCTCTATGCATCCCGGTGGCTGAATCACCTTAAGGAGGCTGGGCAGTGGAAACTGGAGCAGTACATCCAGAAGAAAAAGGACTGAGGCTGGTGAGGTCCTCCCTAGTCTCTGCTACAACTGGCATGTGATCATTTTCTAAAAGGATTTGTGAAAACTTAATCAAGTAGACTGGGTAACCTGTTAAAACTTTCAGTAGTTCAGAAGCTTTTCTTTTAATTTGGTGGTATTTTTTTTATCTCTATACAGAATCCTATCCTTCCTTCTTTCCTCCTTCTTCTTCACTGCTTTGGTTTTTTCCCTTCTTTCCTTCTTTTGGAGGAAATTTTCTCAGGTTGCAGTGTAACTTTATAATCAGAATTGTTCATCTCTAAATGAAATTATACTAAATTGCTAGACTAAATCTAGACCCTAACGTTAGCATATTTGAACACTTTTTGGAAGCCATTATAAATAACATGATGCTTTCCCATTGTGCCATGACTTCTGATTTGCACAGTGGCAAAAATGACCTGGACATCTTTGAGAGACGTTTAGAAGGACATTGCCTATAGCTGACCCTCAACCATGCTCTGACTAATGTGAAAAACAGTACTGAAAAACTGGGTTCAGGCAAAACCTAGATATTTTCCCTCCCCTCAGCTCTATCTTCTGCTCTTCATCCTGTGGGTGAATTTTGTTTCCTGGCTTTGTTCATTCTCTTTCTTCTTTGATGTATTCATCTGAACTCCCTCAGAAGCATCTGCAGCTCAGGTTTTGATGTAAAATTAGGTTGACTATTGATTCTACATTGAACTTAAATTGCATTTTGAGTTAAAAAGCATAATATATAAAAAAGACTAATTTGATCATCTAAAACAGGTTTTCCCAGTCATGGCAATATCAATATTTTGGGATATGTAAGACTTTGTTGTGCGCTATAGAATTTTTAGCAGCAGAAAATGCAGAAGAACTGAAGAGCTCTTGATGGAAGTGAAAGAGGAGAGTGAAAAATTTGGCTTAAAACTCAACATTTAGAAAACTAAGATCATGGCATCTGGTCCCATCGCTTCATGGCAAATAGGTGGGGAAACAATGGGAGCAGTGAGAGACTTTTGGGAGGGAGGCTCCAAAATCACTGCAGATGGTGACTGTAGCCATGAAAGTAGAAGACGCTTGCTTCTTGGAAGAAGAGCTATTCACCTAGACAGCATATTAAAAAGGAGAGACATTACTTTGCCAACAAATGTCTGTCTAATCAAAGCTGTGGTTTTTCCAGTAGTCATGTATGTATGTGAGGGTTGGACTATAGAGAAAGCTGAGCACCACAGAATTGATGCTTTTGAACTGTTGTGTTAGAGAAGACTCTTGAGAGTCCCTTGAACTGCAAGGAGATCCAACCAGTCCATCCTAAAGGAAATCAGTCTTGAATATTCATTGGAAGGACTGATGCTGAAGCTAAAACTCCAATACTTTGGTAAACTGACATGAAGAACTGACTCACTGAAAAAGACCTTGATTCTGGAAAAGAATGAAGGTGGGAGGAGAAGGGGACGACAGAGGATGAGATGGTTCGATGGCATCCTGATTAACCAGTCCATCCTAAAGGAAATCAGTCTTGAATATTCATTGGAAGGACTGATGCTGAAGCTAAAACTCCAATACTTTGGTAAACTGACATGAAGAACTGACTCACTGAAAAAGACCTTGATTCTGGAAAAGAATGAAGGTGGGAGGAGAAGGGGACGACAGAGGATGAGATGGTTCGATGGCATCCTGATTCAATGGACATGACTTTGAGTAAGGTCCGGGAGTTGGTGATGGACAGGGAAGCCTGGCATGCTGCACTCTATGAGGTCGCAAAGAGTTTGACATGACTGAGCGACTGAACTGAGCTGAACTGGTCTTTACCTATTAGAAGTTAGTCATTGTTCAGTTGCCAAATTGTGTCCAATTCTTTGTGACCCCATGGGCTACAGCATGCTAGGCTTCCCTGTCCATCAACAACTCCCAGAGCTTGCTCAAACTCATGTCCTTTGAGTTTCATTTGACTGTCACATTACAATCAAGGATGTGGGAAAAGGTAAAGCATTTCTACCAGGCTTTATCAGGACGAACCTGTACAGCAGAAGTGCACTGCTGTAAACCTCTCCCACCTTCTCTCCCTCTCTTCCTTCTTCGCTCCTTTCCTTTCTCCCTTCCACCCTTTAGACTTGAAATTCCATCAGTTATGATTTGATCCTTGGGCTCCTCATTTGTTTTGCCCAGAGTAGCCAATTCATGTATTATTTTCAGTATTTCCAAGAGCCCATTAAAAATCCAGCCTTGTCTGCAATATGGCTGCACAGGTTACTTTAACTGTCAAGGTTTTATGCTTTAAGGAAAATTTTACAAATCATCGTGCCAACTCTAATTTTATCTTCAGGAATTGAATGATTACTTAAAAAACAGAAGTTGAAAGGGAAAATATTTCCAGTACAGTAATGATAAAGGGACTGCAAGGAGATCCAACCAGTCCATTCTAAAGATTAGTCCTGGGTGTCCTTTGGAAGGAATGATGCTAAAGCTGAAACTCCAGTACTTTGGCCACCTCATGCGGAGAGTTGACTCATTGGAAAAGTCTCTGATGCTGGGAGGAATTGGGGGCAGGAGGAAAAGGGGACGACAGAGGATGAGATGGCTGGATGGCATCACTGACTCGATGGAAGTGGGTTTGGGTGAACTCCAGGAGTTGGTGATGGACAGGGAGGCCTGGCGTGCTGCAATTCATGGGGTCGCAAAGAGTTGGACATGACTGAGCGACTGAACTGAACTGAACTGAATGATAAAGGAAATATAAATGAATATATTTTTAAAAAATTTAACACAAAGAAATTTTGTTGTTGCAAAGGTTGAAAGTTGTTACTCTTTTCACTTTGGAAGTGCTAACACGTACTCTTTAATGCTGTAAGATAATAAGCTTTTCTCTTAAAAAAAATTTTTTTTATTTTGTGTTTATTTGCCTGCACCAAGTCTTTGTTGCCACACACAGGATCTTTAGTTGCGGCAGGCGATCCCTCAGATGCAGCATGTGGAATCTAGTTCTTTGACCAAGGATTGAACCCAGGTCCCCTGAATTGGGAGTACAGAGTCTTAGCCACTGGGCCACCAGGGAAGTCCTGATAGTAAGCTTCTGTTGAATTAATTAAGCAGACCATTTGCATGATGGGACTCAACAGCACATAAATGGCAGAAGGAGGAGAGCAAAAAAAGTACTGAAAGCTCAGCAAGGGAGAGAGTAGGTCTTTGATTCTCAACTGTTGCTACTGCATATTTTCACTTAGAGCTTATGTGAGGNCCTCAGATGCAGCATGTGGAATCTAGTTCTTTGACCAAGGATTGAACCCAGGTCCCCTGAATTGGGAGTACAGAGTCTTAGCCACTGGGCCACCAGGGAAGTCCTGATAGTAAGCTTCTGTTGAATTAATTAAGCAGACCATTTGCATGATGGGACTCAACAGCACATAAATGGCAGAAGGAGGAGAGCAAAACTAGTACTGAAAGCTCAGCAAGGGAGAGAGTAGGTCTTTGATTCTCAACTGTTGCTACTGCATATTTTCACTTAGAGCTTATGTGAGGAGAGTAAAGATCCTATCTCATTCATCTGTGTAGTCCAAGATCTATATATTCTCAGGACCAAGCAAAGTCTTAGACCCTTAGTACATGCTTGATTGACAGATTAACAGAATGCATTTTTTTTTGCCTTGGCTGTCAGAAAGCTCAGAGCTAAATTAAATTGGATGCTTAGGTACAGTAAAAGTTTTACTTCATGTATGTGGTAAAATTACAGCTGTCCTGAATTTTTTTTAAAAAGTTTTAAGCCAGATTGACTGATTTTGATTTTTTTTTTGAAGGGGAAGACTATATATTTTATTTTGCTTATTTCCTTGAAAATATATAATAAGTTCATGTTACTGTACACATTTAATTCTCTTTGCAAAAGTAAGACTACATTCTTCATAAATATTTGTTCAGGCAAAAAGTAATACAAGTGAAATATCTGGGCAGACAACATATGTATTAGGGCAGCAGACTGTCCTGTCATTCTTAGTATGGTGCATTCCCTGGGGAATACAGAAGTGTTCTGTTCCACACACCCACCTGGGGATTCTTTCTAGCCAGGGGATTCTTCGTCTCTGAAGACCTCAGAGTCACTTTGAGAGCGAGATGTGGATGACAGTCGACTTCCCACGTGGTGCAGTTGTAAAGAATTCTCCTGCCAGTTCAGGAGATGCAGCAGGCATGCTGCAGTCTATGAGGTCGCAAAGAGTTTAACACGACTGCGCGACTGAACTGAGCTGAACTGGTCTTTACCTATTAGAAGTTACTCATTGTTCAGTTGCCAAATTGTGTCCGACTCTTTGTGGACTACAGCATGCTAGGCTTCCCTGTCCATCAACAACTCCCAGAGCTTGCTCAAACTCATGTCCTTTGAGTCGGTGATGCCACCCAACCATCTCATCCCCTGTCATCTCCTTCTCCTGCCTTCAATCTTTCCCAGCATTAGGGTCTTTGAGTTTGAGTGTGTGCTCTTGGGTCGGATGGCTTGGGTATAAATTCTAGCTCTATCTTTCCTAATTGTATAATCATTACCAAGTTGGTAACATTTGTACACCTTAGTTTCCTCATTTATAGCCTAGACAAATGGCAATGGCTTATCACAGTGTAAAGTTTTAAGGGTCTTTCTCCCTTACTTAGCACAAAGTTGAAACTCAAGGGTATTTTAATTATGATAATTTTTTGATGAACCTAAGTGAACAAAATTTGATATAACCTTTAGTTTATGAAGCTCTGTATCCCTTGTCTGTGTGATCAACTTCTTTGCTCATTCAGACACTCACTCATAGTCTTTTAAATATACATAACAGCCCCTGTGTAGCCACCATACATACAAGAACTGGAATATTAACAGTATCAGAATCTACCTATCTACCAGTTCCATCCTCCAGAGGAAACCACCATCCTGAATTTTGTGTTAAGTTTCTTACCTTTGTTTGTGGTTCTCTGGGACTTGCTCACTCAGCTAATACATATTGATAAGCCACATCTGTGTGACTGCGTGTAGCTCTAGTGTATTCATTTTGCTACTCTGCAAAATTCAACTGGATGAATAGGCCACAGCTTGTTTATACATTCACCTTCCAAAGGGGCATCTGGGTCGTCTCCAGTGTTTTCAGTTACAAACAGAGCTGCCGTGACCTTTCTAGCACAGACCTCCTGGGTACAAGTGCACGTGTTTCTCTCCAGCACACCACTGAAGTGGCATCACTGGGTCAAGGCATATGTGAGTATCCAACTCTTTACAAAGTAATTCTAGGTGGTGTACCAGTTTACACTCTGACTGGAACTGTATGCAAGAGTCCACATCCTCGTCAACACTTGCCATCTTCAGCCTTCCACGTCTTGGCCTGTCAGAGCACTGTGAGACGGCAGTTCATTGTGATCTTGATCTGTAGCTCCCTGACTATTCATGAGAATGAGCATATCTTGCATCCTTATTGGCCTTATGTGTTGCCCCTTTTCTGTGATATCTGCCCATGACTTTGGCCAAATTCTTTGATTAATCCCAGTCATAGAAACCTTGCTATGTCATGTTAGGGGTTTTTTTTTTTTTTGGTCACTTAAGTTTTTTTTATTGGAGTATAATTGCTTTACAATGTTGTGTTAGTTTCTGCTGTACAACAGTGTGAGCCCCCTCTATGTGTACATGTGTACATATATCCTCTCCCTCTTGGACCTCCTTCCCAGCAACACCCCCTCCATCCCACCCATCTAGGTCATCACAGAGCACCGAGCTAAGTTCCCTGTGCCATACGACAGCTTCCCCACTAGCTATGTTTTACACATGGTAGTGTATGGCCTTTGCAGGTAGCTCAGTGGTAAAGAATCCACCTGCCAATGCAGGAGACACAGGAGATGCAGGTTCGATCCTTGGGTTGAGAAGACCTCTGGAGGAAGAAATGGCAATGCACTCCAGTATTCTTGCCTGGAGAATCCCATGGACAGTGGAGCCTGGCAGGCTACAGTCCATAGGGTTGCACAAAGTCAGACACTACTGAGCACCTTAGCACACACGCATATGCGTGTTTGTATGTCAAACCTAATCTCCTAGTTCATCCCTCTCTCTGCTGCCCCTTGTGTCAACACATCCGTTCTCTGCATCTGTATCTCTATTCTTATCCTACAACTGAGATTTTGATTTCTGCAGTTTGGCCTTTGCTTTTTACCTTCACCATAGATGTTTTATTTTTCAAACTTTGACCACCATCTCTTCTGCCACACAGGTGATATTGTCATCCTGGCGAAACCACTTGTGGTGTCTAAAGGTGACAGAGGTTTCCTGACGACCACCAATCTCCTTGCTGTGGATGGAACAGACAAGCCCGAGGAACTTCTCTACGTCATCACCTCCCCACCGCAATTTGGCCAGGTTGAGTACGTCCGCTATCCTGGGGTCCCCATTACAAGCTTCAGCCAAATGGATATAGCAGGACAGACAGTCTGCTATGTGGATAAGAGCATGACAACTGTCCACAGAGACACGTTCAGGTGAGCCCTGAGGAAACTTTTCAGAGTGCCTTCTTTGAATGAATGCTTAGAAAGACAAAGGCAAGGAAAAATATGTCCTTTTCCAGCCGGTATAAATCTGCTCTTCATCCACTGCCTCAGTGGATAAGAGAGAAGGGTGCACAATTAAACTGACAGTAGTAGCCAGGCAAGAAATTAGGGCTTGTTTTTTAAAAATAAACACCTAAGCAAATCTCCGTGCAAACTATTCAGTGAAGAGACATGTGAAGACCTGAGGATCTCCAGTAATGAGAGATGTGGCAAAGTAATTTACCTCTTTATTTGAGTCTGTTTTTCTATCCAAGGAAAAGAAATTTGCTAGTAAACATTTGGCATAAGCAGACAGTGCCTTTTGATACAATGTGTTTGGGTAACTATATCATAAATCTCAAACTATTCAGTGAAGAGACATGTGAAGACCTGAGGATCTCCAGTAATGAGAGATGTGGCAAAGTAATTTACCTCTTTATTTGAGTCTGTTTTTCTATCCAAGGAAAAGAAATTTGCTAGTAAACATTTGGCATAAGCAGACAGTGCCTTTTGATACAATGTGTTTGGGTAACTATATCATAAATCATGTTGTCATAAAGTGGATCATATTTCCCCATAGAAACAGTGTTATAATTGGGGGCTGTGCACCTGTTCAAGGATTCTGTATCAAATAAATCACTGGGAAGAATAACAATCTGTTGAAAAGGCAAAGATACATCAATAATGAAAGTCTGCATTCATTTAAAATACTGAAATCTATTTCCAGTCGCATAAAGCAAGAAAAAGTCTAGAGGGTCTATCCTTTAGCAGTTATGAAAACTGGGTGAACTTGGGGTTCCTGATAGAAATACAGATTCCCAGGGCTGGGTTGAGAACCCAGAAATCCTGGACTAGCCTTTGGGGGACCTTGGTACACATCTAACTCTGAATTTTCTAATTAAGAAAGAGCTCTGAGAGCCTTGATTCATCTTCCATACACACAGGGCTCTGTCCTCCACTATGATTTTTATCATGTCAGAATACAACCTTCAAAAGAATGCTATAAAATAACACAACTGTAGCAGACTGCTATGTTATTTGACAGGCTCCCATAAACTGTCAAGTACACGGATAAACCCATGTCCAAATGCCACTCTCCTCTATCATATATCTTTTCTAATTCAGTATGTCTGCTATGATAAACAATGTTTAAATGTCAGTAAAGATTATTTTGCTTGCCTTTTTGGTATTTGGAATGATGATTTGAAAAGATGAGTTGTATAGTTAGGTAAAAAAAAAATCCAGGGAAGTTTAGACTAATACCTCCTTTTTTCTTTAGACAAATGTTCTTAAGCAGATAATCATTTGGTGGCTCACTATCTTAATTTAATGTTAATAATAGTGTTTCTATCATCTTTGTTAGTCTTGTAGTTTTCGTTGTTTACCATATTCTTTCCTTGGCCCCCTTTTTTTCCTCTCCAATCTCTACAATACCAAGATTAATCTTGAAGGAAGGAAGAAGTTATAAAGAGCAATGTGATTCCTTTTTTCCTGTTTATTAATGGAGGATGGATGCTTATTAGCTTAGCACGGGTACATCAGATTCAGGGTTTTTCATTTGACACCCATTTCTGGAACTTCTTTTTCCTGTCCACTCCTGTTTGCTTCCATCCATGCCTATGGGAGAGTCTGCTGAAGACATTCATGACTGTGTTGGAGAAACCAGAGATTCTGCTGGTGAAGCCAAAGAATGAATGCATAAAGATGTTGAAACATAATAATTAGGCCTTAATTAGATGGTAGTGATGAGCTGAGAATAAAAAACGGTATCTATGATGTGAGAATTAGTGATACCATAACAGCTTCCTAATTCACATCCATAGAGAATCATACTTGAGGGTGTTTATAAAATCATTCATCCCAGGAGTTTCTAAGTTCCTAGATTCTTAAGAGAGTTACCCGAGAGATTTATAGAATTTAAATTCTTGGGCCTCACTGCAGAGAGACAACCTCAGCGAGTCCAGTTTCAGGCCTAGGAATCTGTATTTGCGAAAGCTCTCCAGGTGATTCCAATGCTGTTGGGCCTAGCCATGTCCAGTCCGGTCCAGGGCATTTTTCCCAGCCTGTTCCGAGGCGTCTGAAGGTCTACAGGAGCCTCTGATGTCCTCTCCCAGGCAGCACATGAAGGGGCTGAATTAATGGTGTTCTGCCGCTCACATCTCGAGTTACTGAGATAACTGTTTTGTTAGTTTGTTGGTGGTTTGATTTTTAGTTTGTTTTGCAGAGAGCTTCTGGGCAAGGTTTTCATTTAGCAGAAGCTCTGTGTCTCCATTTTGTAAAATGAGTGATTAGTACCACCAATGCTACAAAGATGCTAAATGATGTTGGCTGGTACAGAAAGGAGACATTAAGTAATAGAGATTCGAGAGTGAGACACTCCTTTTTAATACTCTCAATCCTTCTGTTTCTAGAAGGAAGTCTCAGACAGCCTGTGCTCATATGTCCTTAACAGCTCTTCAGTATGGACTGTTTTTCCCTTTTTAGCAAAGAGCGTACAGGCCGCAGGCTCCAAGCCATTGGCCAACAACATCTAGCGTGAATGAAAAACAGTTGGTTTCTTGTATTTATTTTTGTTGTGTTTATGGTGATTTCGTTTTTATGAGTGAAAACTTTGTCTTTTAGTCGTTAAAAGGTTTCTTTTCAAGTACATTTATTTAAGAAGAACAATGAGTTGATATAAAGCAAAATAGTAGGTTATAAAAGTACAAGTAGTGCCAGAAAATGGCAAAAATTGTGAAGATGGTGTTTGAATGACTCAAGATTAGGAAACAGGTTCATTGAGACAATAAACAGCAAGGGTAGGAAAACACTGATTTAATCCAGTCCCTTCATTTATGTGTAAGAAAGCTAGTCTTGATACACCTGTAATGGATCAAGCAGTGTGTGTGTGCATGCTAAGTCACTTCAGTCATGTCTGACTCTGTGCGACCCTATGGACTGTAGCCTGCCAGGCTCCTCTGTCCGTGGGATTCTCCAGGCAAGAATACTGGAGTGGGTTGCCATGCCTTCCTCCAGGGGATCTTCCCGACTCGGGGATCGAACCCTTGTCTTTTATGTCTCCTGTCTTGGCAGGTGGGTTTTATACCACTAGTGCCACCTGAGAAGCCCCATCAAGCAGTGTACTAGACCCTTTTTATGCAAGTATCGTTGCTCTTAAGCCTTACACCACCACCTTGAGAGAGATGTCTTGTTCCCATTTTATGGGTGAGAAAACTGAGTCTCAAAGAGGCAAAAAGTCACATAAATTGCCATAGCTGAGTATCAGAGCTAAATTGGGCTGAGATGTCATTGTGGAGAAGTCTTTCCATTATCCCTGATTGTACTAAAAACCTTGTGGAGAATCTTTACTTGTGGGAAGGACCCTTCTCCGTGTGTCATTCTGATGTTTGACCAGCAGTTTTGCATTTTATAATGGGAGAGCCTCACATCTGCTGAAGACCCTTGTTTTAATCTTGTCATTTCACTAACCCAGCCATTGTGTTGTTTGTCAAGTGGCGTTCAACCAAAGCCGAAAGGCTGTTTTAATGAAAGTGTGATCATGGTGCTTTTTAAAAATTAAATATATGCAACCAATCTAATCACCTAAATTTATGTTGCTTGCTGTTAAATCTGGCAAGGAATTTGGCTGGGGAGAAGAGATAAATTCTGTGGCAGAGAGCTTCCCTCCTCCCTTCACTTTTTAATGTAAGCTATGGCAGCATTAATTAAACGGGGGAGTTTAATGGTCAGATTTTACCTTCTGCAAAAATATTTTGTGACTCATAAATTTCTCCTGTATTGTTTGATGCTGCTGGCCTGGAAGAAGGATTTGGCAGCACATTCTGGGACAGCTGACACCAAGTGATTAGCAAGCTGACTTCAGCTGCTGGCAGCCGGGTTCTAAAAGAACATGCTAATGTCCTCCATTTTGACATGCCGGTTGGACTTTTTTTTTTTTCCTGAAGAACTGGCTCTATTTATGATTCCATTTTTATCTTTTAAATGCCATGACAGATGGCAGATTCTTCAGCCAACTCTATTGCCAGGAAATGCAGAAAGCTTGAAAGCACCATGGTAATGGTGAAATCAGGCCGGGCAGGCACCCCACACAGATCTGAGAGTCGTTCCCCAAATGTCACGAGACAGTGGTCATCTTGGCTGTGTTTCTTCTCAGGGGGTGCATAATAAAGGAAATTAAACAAAATGGACCCACATAAGGAGCGGCCACCTCAACACCACTGGCTTCTTAAGCTTGACTGGATGCCATAATAGCAATGGCACTGTTGTTTTAAAACTTGAAAATCTATTTGGAAGGTTTCTTCTGAGGGGGATGGTGTGGGCCATTTGCAAGATCATCTGGTCAACGTTTACAGGCACAAAGCGTTGACCTTGTCGCACTGGTTCTGCTGGCTTTTTTTTCTTTTGTCTGGGAAGCCAACCAGGACCAGTTCACCCCGTCTCTCTCTCTGATAATGTTCTCCGCTTCTGAAGAGTTTGCACTGTTACTTGTGAACGTGGTAAGATGTACTTGATCCAGTCATGTTGGGACGTTGCATCCTTTTGGCCACTGGCTTGTTAGCTTTCTGTCAGTGCAGACAGCTGCCTGAGCATCCCAGCTGGGAACACCGGCCTCAGGAAACATATTTCTTATCTTAAATGTCCCCTAACCCTCTCACCCTCATTCCCCTCTGACTGAGGGCAGACTGCTGATTTTCACTGTGGTCAGATGCCTGTCAGAGGCAGAGAGGAGTCTGAGATGGACTGCCTAGGTCATGAGAAAGCTTCAGTGGCCTCGTATAGGTCACATGTATGTGGATAATGCAGCCACCTTGAGACTGAGCTTGGGGCACCCAGCTGGGCGTTTTTGGAATTTAGTCTCCAGAGGAGAAAGTCAGAATCAGATACTCAAAATGGCCACCTCGGATGTACCCCTGGCAGCCCCTGGGGCTCCTGCTTCACCTCCTTGCTCCTGATGGCTGTCTCTCCCCTTCTCTTTTTCTTCCTTCTCCACCAGGATTTGACATGCCTACATGTTCTCTGGCTTAAGTCTGTGCTCAACTATAAATTGCTAATTTAAGACGACAGCCATGTTATATTGTGAAAGAGGGCAAAGTTGAAGGCTCCGTGAAAATGGAGGCCCTGAGAGGATGCCTAGTCTCCAGTTTTTAGCTCTGCTCAGATAGACTCCAGGGAGGAAATATGACAGAGGCGACCAGAAGACAGTGGTATAAGGGTATAGTTCCATGAAAAGCATCCCCTGAGAAACAGACCATGAGTTTTGTATCTAAAAAATGAGTATCATCTGATCTTTGATATTGTCAAGGTGACTGATAACTTAAAAGGTGAAGAGCATACACAAATACTTTTTCTCAGGTGTGATTCCTTCTCTTTTTAAAAAATAATGGATTTTGCAAACACTCCATGATCCAGCAAGGAAATTACCTATTTGCTTAGAATATATTTATACAAACATATTGTTTTGTTTTAAGGAAACTGTGATTTTGTTCCATCTACAATTCTAAAGTTGATTCCATATTCTTGTTTGAGCTGTAGGGGTAAAAAAAAAAACACACAAGTTGTATTCTTTACAAGTCAAGGTATGTGAAATGTCCAAAAGTGTGTTTTATTTGTAGTATTTCACTTAGGAGTTTTAACTTTTTGGACAAGGATTCCTTTTCCATGCATCGCATCCTGTTTTCCTGGTGGGCAGTCTTACTAGCTTGATAATTAGAAAGCTCAAAAATGTTAGCCTAGCCTTCAAAGCAAAATCTGTATCTGCCAAACTCATCTCCCTGTAACTTCTGGTCCAGCTGCTCTTGTCCCTGAGTCCTTTGCCTCCGGCAGGCTGGCAGACTCATCACGCTCACACAACCTGGTTTCATGTTCCTTCATGTTCAACAGCAAAGCATCAACCTTCTATCCCTGAAAGATATCTTTAGTAGAAAAAAAAAACTTGGTAGTCACATTTGTCAAATTAATAAAATAAATATAAACCCCATATCTTCTCTAATTTAAAAAAAAGAAACTCCAAAGAAAATTCTTTTATCATTCAGTGTTATACATACTACAATGTTTTAGGAGATTTTTACATCCGTGGAACATAAGAGTGTTTCTATCCCCCATGACTATTTCAGAACTGGTACGTGGGAAAGAACAGATAGACACAATTCCATGATTGTTTTGAAATACGTTTCTTTGGCCAGTGGTGAATGTATCAATTCTATTTGAGATTAGTGATTTCCTAACTTGTTGGAGTTTCAATAGCAGATTTTGTTGGCTTAATTTCCTCATAGTCTCAACTGTCCTTTGTATAGAAATTACACCTTGAAATGTTCTAAGGGTGATTTTGGTTAGTTTAATTGTGAGATTGTCGGTATGGGTGGAATGTGATTTAGTGATCAATGTAATCAGAAGCACGCTGTGGTATCACAGAGCTTCAAGTGTAAGAAACATCTTGCTTAACTTGGATTTGTATCATTTCAGTTTTCTTTCCTAGGTCTGCAGTGATACTTAGGCACCACAACTCTTTCTTAGTGGATTGTTAAACCAGCAATCACTAAAACTGCAAGAACAGAAGGTGTGGAGTCAGAGGACCTGGGTGTTCATCCCAGGTCTGTCTCCTACCTGCCTTATGATCTGCCATGTTTCTGAATCTTTCCACTCTAATTTTCTTTTCTTTAAAGCAGGGGAATAATCTTTGTCTAACACAACTCCCCCATATCTTGTCATGGGCAAATGTGAAAACAAACAGAAAAATATATTNGGAGTCAGAGGACCTGGGTGTTCATCCCAGGTCTGTCTCCTACCTGCCTTATGATCTGCCATGTTTCTGAATCTTTCCACTCTAATTTTCTTTTCTTTAAAGCAGGGGAATAATCTTTGTCTAACACAAATCCCCCATATCTTGTCATGGGCAAATGTGAAAACAAACAGAAAAATATATGAATTGAGTGAATTAGACAAATTCAGCCTACTCAGTACTTTATTGGATGGACTTCCAATGATCAGCCTTGACAACTAAGCCTATTAAAATCTCACAAAGAAAATACAATTGCAAAAGAGTCTGGACTATGAAATTCCTATTTGGGACAANTAGCCAAATTCAGCCTACTCAGTACTTTATTGGATGGGCTTCCAATGATCAGCCTTGAGAACTAAACCTATTAAAATCTCACAAAGAAAATACAATTGCAAAAGAGTCTGGACTATGAAATTCCTATTTGGGACAAGAAATGACACTAAGTATTGACAAGCCTGAGAAATATCATTGGCACAGTTAACCTGCCCCATCCCAGGAATCTACCATCCATGCTGCTGAGCAATACTTGGGGGGTTAGAATGGTCCATGTATGCATTGTCTAGTGACTGGTTTAATGGATAGAGTGGTGTCCTCCTGAAAGATCTGCTCTTGAGCTTTCCTTCACATCCCAACACAATATGTCCTTGAGTAAAGGTGTGTATTGTTATCATTTCATTCCAATAGATGGTGACACAAGAATCCATGTTGAAGGCTGCCTTGCCTCTCTTTACCAGATTCATCGTCAGCAATGGACTTCAGACCAAGCCTGGGGTTTTTGAGATCACACTGGAGACGGTGGACACAGCCTTACCTGTGGTGACCAGGAACAAGGGGTTGAGACTGGTTGAAGGGGCCATGGGCCTGCTCTCCCCTGACCTCCTGCAGCTGGCTGACCCTGACACTCCAGCCGAGAAGCTCACCTTTCTTCTGGCCCAGCTCCCGTGGCATGGCCAGCTCTACCTGCGGGGGATGGCGCTGATCCCACGCAATTTCACTCAGCTGGACGTGGACAGTGGGCATGTGGCCTATCGGCACTTGGGAGGGGATTCTCGGACTGACCACTTCACTTTTGTGGCCACAGATGGGACAAACCACGGCTTTCTTGTGGATGGGAGAGTGTGGCAAGAACCTGTATCATTCACCATCCAGGCAAGTATGACAAATGCACAGTTCATGGTCAGAGATAAGAACACGACTTCTGGGAGAACTGTTTCCTATTTCCTTCCTTCTTTCATTCAAATGTATAATGTGTGTCTATAGCATGCCAGGTACTAAGCAAGGCACCAAGCGGGTTAATATGAACACAAAACAGATGTGCTGCCTGTGTACAAGACAATGACTGACCTTTGGAGACAGTGGTAATACACAAAGGACCAAAATACATTTGGAGACAGACACCTAGGTTGGAATTTCTGCTGTCAGCATTTTCAAAGCTGTGTGAACTAAAGAGAGTTTTTTGACTCTTCTGATTCTACGTTTTGTTCTCAAAAAACATGCCTTACAGCATTGTGGTAAGAATTACACAAGATAAGGTATCCAGCGTACTAGCATGTTGCCTGAAGTATGTTAGGTATTCAGTCTCTTCTAATTGCTTTTATAATACCTAACTATACTATTATAATGATGCTTATTGCCCTGTGTCATCTACTGGCGTTTTTGTTGTTCAGTTGCTAAGTCTTGTCCGACTTTTTGTGACCCCGTGGACTGCAGCACGCCAGGCTCCTCTGTCCGCTATCTCCTGAAGTTTGCTCAAATTCATGTCCATTGAGTCAAAGATGTTACCTAACCATCTTATCCTCTGCCGTCCCCTTCTCCTCTTACCCTCAGTCTTTCGCAGCATTAGGGTCTTTTCCAGTGAGTTGGTTCTTTACATCAGGCGGCCAAAGTATAGAGTTTTGGTTTCAGCATCTGTCTTTCCACTGAATAGTCAGGGTTAATTTTCCTTTAGGATTGAGTGGTTTGATCTCCTTGCAGTCCAAGAGCATTTTAATGGTTAACTGTAATTTTAATAGTTTTCGATTAAACACCCGAAAATGTTTGAAGCTACATCAGTATTACCCATGTATTGATGAGAAAAATAATTATAGAAGCTACAATTTTAAAGTGTTAACTGTAGGTCAGATCTGCTTTGTATAAATCTAATTTAATTTTCATAAAAATCCAATGAACTGAGTTTTATTGTCTCCATTTTATAGATGTTCAGAAGTTCAAAAATTAAACAATTAGGTCAAACACACTTAAAGAGCTCCAGTCTTCCTGATCCCCAGTGCTGTGTCCTTTGTGGTACCTTGCTGCCACAGTTATGTTGACTGTTAAGATGATTTTTGGAGGGCATAACGTGTTTTTCTTTTTTTAGTCAAAACACATCAAGTATATCCTGGCTCTCAAAGCCTTGAATCCACTCTCCTTGGATACAGTTCATCCTGTTCTACACACTTCCACCAATAGCATAAAAGATGTAAATCTGTCTTAATGCAGAATACATTCTGATTGTGTAAAATAATAATAATTTCCCCTTGCTCTGTCTTAGTCAGGGATCCCCAGAGAAACAAACAATAGGATTATATAATTTATACACATATAAATGATAAGAGAGAGAGGAAGAGAGAAAGACTGATTTCTGTTCAGGAATTGGCTCATGCAATTGTGGGGTCTGACACATTCCAAAATCTATGAGGCAGGCCAGCAGCCTACAGATTTCAGAAGGAGTTGATGTTGCAGTCTTGAGCCCAAAGGCAGTTTGGAGGCAGATTTCCTTCCTCTTCAAGAGACTTCAGTCTTTTTTTTTTTAAGGCCTTTAAATGATTGGATGAGGCCCATCCACATTATGGAGGGTAATCTGCTTTACTCAAAGTCTATTGATTGAAATACTCATCAATTTAAAAAAATGCCTTCACAGAAACATCTAGCTTGACCAAACATCCTGGCTAAAATGGCATGTAGAATTAACCATCACAGTCTTTATGTAAAGTGAGATCTGAGGATGAAAGTGGGGAGTTATGATAACACAGAGTGGATGCAAGATGAATCTTTGACTATAAGGAAATCTAGGAAGTGGAATGAGATTATGATACACTGGGAGAAGGGAGAAGGTGTTGATATTATTGGTAGAGAATGTAAGAAGTACCTGGTGCGTAGTAGAGTTAATTTCTTTTTTTTACTTCATGTTTTAATTGTTGTGAGTTCCCTCCCACTCTTCAGTCTGTTTATATTTTTCTTGACTCCTGACTACTCCCACTCCCATGCTATGTAGAGAAATGTCATAGTACTACCCAACCTGGAATAAGTTCTGGTCTATCTGGAGAAGGAAATAGCACCCCACTCCACTACTCTTGCCTGGAGAATCCCATGGATGGAGGAGCCTGGTAGGGTACAGTCCATGGGGTCGCAAAGAGTCAGACACGACTGAGCGACATCTCTTCACTTTACTTCTATTAGGTTACAAATATGTAGGAATTATCAGTTCTGAATGCCAGTGTAAGAGTTCCTATCTACACTCCAGAACAGGGAGGAAAAGGGGTTAGAGCTTGAAGAGAGTACCAGAACTTCAATCAGGTTTCTCCCAACAGCAAAAGTATCTTATAGAGTGTGGTTATCGCGAGAGCCTTATCCCTTGAAGTTGTAGAGTTAACTGATAGGGAATTGTTGAATGTATGTTGCAAAAGCTTTTCATCAAAAGTACAAGGTTTTCCTTGCCTTTTGTGTAAACAAAACAAACAAACCTCAGAAGGAGAGCCTCAAACTTTCTCCCATAATTCCCCTGAAGTTCCTGATGTCTCTGAGCAGAGAAGTTAAGTAACTTAGGAACTGACTGACCCATCTGTAATGCAGAAGAGGTGACCTCCTCAGTCTCTTGTTTTTAAGAGCTCTTTCTGGCAAGAAAATATGACATTGGCCACTACTGAGTGATGAATTAGGTCAAATGGTCAATACCTAAATCAGATTGATTATATTCTTTGCAGCCAAAGATGGAGAAGCTCTATACAGTCAGTATAAAAACAAGACTGGGAGCTGACTGTGGCTCAGATCATGAACTCCTTATTGCCAAATTCAGACTTACATTGAAGAAAGTAGGGAAAACCACTAGACCATTTGATTTAGGTATGATCTAAATCAAATCCCTTATGATTATACAGTAGAAATGACAAATAGATTCAAAGGACTAGATCTAATAGACAGAGTGCCTGAAGAACTATGGATAGAGGTTCGTGGCATGGTACAGGAGGCAGTGATCAAGACCGTCCCCAAGAAAAACAAATGCAAAAAGGCAAGATTGTTGTCTGAGGAGGCCTTATAAATAGCTGAGAAAAGAAAAGACACAAAAGGCAAAGGAGAAAAGGAGAGATATACCTATCTGAATGCAGAGTTTCAAGGAATAGCAAGGAGAGATAAGAAAGCCTTCCTCAGTGATCAATGCAAAGAAATAAAGGAAAACAATAGAATGGGAAAGACTAGAGATCTCTTCAAGAAAATTAGAGATACCAAGGGAACATTTCATGCAAAGATGGGCTCAATAAAGGACAGAAATGGTGTGGACCTAACAGAAACAGAAGATATTAAGAAGAGGTGGCAATACATAGAATACACAGAAGAACTATACAAAAAAGATCTTCACGACCCAGATAATCATGAGGATGTGATCACTCACCTGGAACCAGACATCCTGGAATGTGAAGTAAAGTGGGCCTTAGGAAGCATCACTATGAACAAAGCTAGTGGAGGGGATGGAATTCCAGTTGAGCTATTTTAAAACCTAAAAGCTGATGCTGTGAAAGTGCTGCACTCAATATGCCAGCAAATTTGGAAAACTCAGCAGTAGCCACAGGACTGGAAAAGGTCAGATTTCATTCCAATCCCAAAGAAAGGCAATGCAAAAAATGCTCAAACTACCACACAATGGCACTCATCTC
Organism: Oreotragus oreotragus; assembly: GCA_006410675.1. NCBI lineage: Eukaryota > Metazoa > Chordata > Mammalia > Artiodactyla > Bovidae > Oreotragus > Oreotragus oreotragus. The sequence goes on from SJYX01018346.1 coordinate 178,093, forward strand.
ACACACTAGCAAACTAATACTCAAAATTCTCCAAGCCAGGCTTCAACAGTACATGAACTGTGAACTTCCAGCTGTTCAAGCCAGATTTAGAAAAGGCAGAGGAACCAGAGATAAAATTGCCAAAATCCTCTGGGTCATCAAAAAAGCAAGAGAGTTCCAGAAAAACATCTACTTCTGCTTTATGGACTATACCAAAGCCGTTGACTGTGTAGATCACAACAAACTGTGGAAAATTCTGAAAGAGATGGGAATCCCAGACCACCTGACCTGCCTCCTGAAAAGTCCTGCCTCCTTTATGCAGGTCAGGAAGCAACAGTTAGAACTGGACATGGAACAACAGACTGGTTCCAAAGAGGAAAAGGAGTACGTCAAGGCTGTATATTGTCACCCTGCTTATTTAACTTATTGCAGAGTGCATCATGAGAAACTCTGGGCTGGATGAAGCACAAGCTGGAATCGAGATTGCTGGGAGAAATATCAATAACCTCAGATATGCAGATGACACCACCCTTAAGGCAGAAAGTGAAGAAGAACAAAAGAGCCTCTTGATGAAAGTGAAAGAGGGAAGTGAAAAAGGTGGCTTAAAACTCAACATTTAGAAAACTAAGATCATGGCATCTGGTCCCATCGCTTCATGGCAAACAGATGGGGAAACAATGGAAGCAGTGAGAGACTTTTTTTGGGGGGGGAGGGGCTCCAAAATCACTGCAGATGGTGATTGTAGCTATGAAATTAGAAGACACTTGCTCCTTGGAAGAAGAGCTATTCGCCTAGACAGCATATAAAAAGGAGAGACATTACTTTGTCAGCAAATGTCTGTCTAATTAAAGCTGTAGTTTTTCCAGTGGCCATGTATGTATGTGAGAGTTGGACTATAAAGAAAGCTGAGTGCCAAAGAGTTGATGCTTTTGAACTGTTGTGCTGGAGAAGACTCTTGAGATTCCCTTGGACTGCAAGGAGATCCAACCAGTCCATCCTAAAGGAAATTAGTCCTGAATATTCATTGGAAGGACTGATACTGAAGCTGAAACTGTGATTATTTTGGCCACCTGATGTGAAAAACTGACTCACTGAAAAAGACCCTGAATCTGGGAAAGATTGAAAGCGGGAAGAGAAGGGGATGACAGAGGATGAGATGGTTGGATGGTATCACTGACTCAATGGACATGAGTTTGAGTACGCTACAGGAGTTGGTGATGGGCAGGGAGGCCTGGCATGCTGCAGTCCATGGCATTGCAAAGAGTCGGACAGACTGAGCAACTGAACTGAACTGAACTGAATCTCCTAAACATAGGTGTACCACTTATATTCCCAAACCAAGTAACTGAGGGCAAAGCTACAGGACTTAAACACAAAACACAGTTGTATTTGGCAGGGAGGCCTGGCATGCTGCAGTCCATGGCATTGCAAAGAGTCGGACAGACTGAGCAACTGAACTGAACTGAACTGAATCTCCTAAACATAGGTGTACCACTTATATTCCCAAACCAAGTAACTGAGGGCAAAGCTACAGGACTTAAACACAAAACACAGTTGTATTTTATCGACACCAACAGGCACTAATCTGACATTCATTTTGTAGGAAATCATGTCTGTCTGTCTAAGACTCTGCATCTTTTTTTTAAATTGAAAATTTACAATGTGTTAATTACTGTTGTACAGCAAAATGATTCAGCTATACATAAATTTACATTCCTTTTTTCTTAAGATATTCTTTTCCATTATGATTTATTGCAGGATGTTGAATACAGTTCTCCATACTAGCCAGTAGGCCTTTGTTGTTTATCCGTTCTGTTAATATATATTAAAGCTTACATCTGCTACTCCCAACCTCCCATCCATCCCTCCCCCACCCCCTTCTCCACCAGTCTGTTCTCTATGTCTGTGATTCTGTCTCTGTTCCATAGATAGGTTCATTTGTGTGACCTTTAGACGCCACATATAAGTGATACTACATGATAGTTGTCTTTCTCATTCTGAATTACTTCACTTAGTATGATTTCCAGGTCCATCCATGTTGCTGCAAATGGCGTTGTTTCATTCATTTTTATGGCTGAGTAGTACTCCATCATGTACCACATCTTCTTTATCCGTTCATCTACTGATGGCCATTTAGGCTTGGCTATTGTGAATAAGTTCGCTATGAACGTGGGGCACATGTATCTTTTGAGTTATGGTTTTTCTGTGTTGCTGACCAAAATTCTGCAGTCTCAGTGCAATGATTTCTATAATCTTTCTTAGCAGGAGAGGGGGGTGGGGGTGAGGGACAGAGGACCAGTGTCACTGCTTCCTGTGGTTTAGGCAAGTGTGACATAAGTTCTAGTAAATCCAACACAAATGGTTGTAAGGATATAGCCTTTAAAAAAAAATGTCTGTACTCTAATATTTTAAAATGCTTCTGTGTTTGGGGTGGCCTTTCTATATTTTGGGAATTTGTGGAGTTCTCTTTATTATGGAGTTTCCTCACTGTGGGTAGGGTTGTATCTGTGGCTTGTCAAGGTTTCTTGGTGAGGGAGGCTTGTGCTGGAGTTCTGGTGGGTGGAGCTGGAATTCTTCTCTCTGGAGTGCAATGGAGTGACCAGTAATAGGTTATGAGACGTCAGTGGTTTTGGAGTAACTTGGGGCTTCCTGTATATTGAAGCTCAGGGATGTGTTCTTCTGTTGCTGGAGAAT
>SJYX01018346.1:186761-208850 GCA_006410675.1 Oreotragus oreotragus
TGGGGGGGGAAGGTGGGAGGGGGGTTCATGTTTGGGAGTTCGTGTAAAAAAATAAATAAATACAAAAAAATAAAAAAAATAAAAAAAAAATGCTTCTGGTATCCTGAGTCAAAAGACCTGCTTTTGGAGAAGAAACTAGAAATTTAGGATGGATTTTAACACAGAGGAGCACCAAAGACACAGCAGGGGGCCCAAAGCCCAAAGCATAGATATTAACATTTTTAAAAGCAAATGATTACAGCAGGCACTTATTCCTTTTTTATAATGTTTCTATATTCAAGGAAAATATAATTTAAAAACTCCACACACTCAATGTATTTACCAACTTTGAGGATTACTCACATGTCTTAAAATACCTTTATTTTTCTTCTCTTGCCATTGACTGTACTTCCTTCTAGTCACCCTGGAGCTTTTCCCCCAAAAGACCATGATAACTGCCGCCCTACCTCACAGCTCTGAGGGTGCCATCCTCACTTTTTTAGGAAAGGAGAATGACTGTAACCTTTGAAACTGTGTTGCTACTTCAGCTTACAAAATAATTGTTGTTTAAAAATTCATAAACTACAGAAAAGGTCTAGAAAATAATTCTTCATTATCCCACTGTGATCAGTGGCTTGCTTGCAGTCTTTTATTGAAATAAAAAGAGATGATATTATATGTACTATTAAGCATATTACTTGTTTCCACTCTTAAAAATTTCCACATCATTAAATCTTCCTTGATGATATAATTGATAAAGGCTGCATGGCACTCAATCTCAGGCAGAGATAGTTTGCAATTCCCCTGTAGGCCTTCCAAGTTTTGTGGAATTTTTTATTATTTGCTATTACAAACTATATTTTAATTAATAGTCATATATATAGTCTTTGTCTACACATCTATTTCTGTAGGGTATACTCAAAAAGTGGAAATTTTGAATCACAGTATATACACATTATTAATATACATATATATCAAGTTTATCTCCAAAAGATTTTCACTAATTGGCATTCCTTCCAACAAATTATAAAAATGTCTATTTCTTCAAACATTTACCAGTGTGAGATGTGATTGCTTTTTTATTTTAAAAAGCAGATTGCCAACTTAACAGAAAAATATTTCAGTGTTAAAAAAATTCCATATAGAAATACTTAAAGGAGAAGTTATTTTTCCCCATCTGAATACAAATGAACATGTTTGTACACATGCTCCCAAAATTTTGTCTGTGTCTGTGTGAACATATGTATGTATCTGTTTTGAACAAAAATGGTAGTTGTCTCCTATTCTGAAACTTTCTTTTAAAAAAATTCCATATAGAAATACTTAAAGGAGAAGTTATTTTTCCCCATCTGAATACAAATGAACATGTTTGTACACATGCTCCCAAAATTTTGTCTGTGTCTGTGTGAACATATGTATGTATCTGTTTTGAACAAAAATGGTAGTTGTCTCCTATTCTGAAACTTTCTGATTTTTATTTTTTATTGGTTAACACTGAATTGTGTGCTTTTTTGTTACTAGTTTACCCTATCTCTTTTTCTTATCAATAGATGACTGGTAGTTTATTATATAAACACACGAAAAAATATATGGTCTTATTGTGGACACTAATTTTTTACTTTGCTAGAATTACAGTAGTTTCATTTGGGGATAAAGTATTCATCCAACAAGTGTTTCTTGAGCTCCTGTAATGGGCATTGTGCCAGGTGCAGGGATTAGTTGAGGGAAAAAAAGACACGGTGTCTGCCCTCAGGGAGCTTAGGTCTAATGGGGGAGTCAGAAGGTGGCCAAATAAATAAAGCTGAGTCAAAGCTTATAACAGAAAGGTAACCTCTCTTCCGGCACTATGATATTTGCTGAAGATATTGTGAATGAGGTAGCTTTTAACAGAAGTTAACCAATGAGGAGGATAAGGAATCTGAAATTCAGGAGAGTTTGTCATTGTTGAACCATGTAAGCCCCTGTGTTGCTTGGGAATGAGAAGCCTTTGCTTAACGTTGTGTGTGATTATTGATCATTCAGGTGGACCAGTTGGACAAAGCGGCCCCCCACATCATGCACTTGCACACCCCTTCTCAAGTAGGGCTCTTGAAAAATGGTTGTTACGGGATTTACATCACTTCTCGCGTGTTGAAGGCATCAGACCCCGACACTGATGATAATCAGATCATCTTTAAGATTTTACGAGGGCCCCAACATGGGCATCTGGAGAACTCAATGACAGGTACTGCCTTCCTTAATCCTTGCTCATTTTAAAATACTCAGTGGTTGGCAATCTAGAAGGTAATTTGTAATTAAGTTGAGGCCCATTTGGTAAATACTCCCCAAGGCTTACTGACAGATGCAGTTTATAAATCAGTATCCATGCTAAAGAGGATTTAAAGCTGAATTTTCTTAAATTCATCTTGAGTGGGAGAACTGGATACTGATGCACAATTGTTTATTATGTATAACTTTTTTTTCAATAGCTAGATTGTAAGGTATTCATAGGAATACATTGTCAGGACCAGATTCATATCTGTGACCCATTTTCTTATATCATGAATTTCTGAGCAATGTAAGTTCATTAAAAACAATTTTTTGATGTAAGTTTTCTCTGAATTGTATGTTATTTCTACTTTATGAAGATAGTGATCACAGGATGGCACAGAATTTTGGATATTATTGCTAGATTTTCCTATTCACTCTGTTTTCATATTTAAGGTACAATGTTTGAAACAAAGTAATTTTAGTTAATTGACTTTGAGTTTTAAGATGGTTACATTTTATTAATTTCTTTAAAATATTTACTTTAAATATTTTAAAAGAGGAGTTTAAAAATAAAACAGCCATAAATATTGTATCAGCTCTTATCTAGTATTTTGTATGATTACCGATAAAAGTCATTTACTTCTTTTTGTAGGTGAAATTATCCATGAGAAATTTAGCCAGAAGGACTTAAACAGTAAGACCATTCTTTACATCATAAACCCATCTTTGGAAGTAAATTCAGATACCATGGAATTTCAAGTCATGGATCCCACAGGGAACTCTGCCACTCCTCAAAGGTAAATTCTTTGGCTTATTTAAGACCTGCATATAATGTCCAGAATGTATCTGATGAGGAAAGTAAGATGTTCTTTTTTAAACAGAATCTAAGAAGACAAATTGATCGATGATTTCCCAAGCTCATAGAATTTATTTTGGAAAGAGAAACTTATATTGTTGCTTGTTTAGTCACTAAATCGTGTCGACTCTTGCTTCCCGATGGACTGTAGCCCTCCAGGTGCCTTTGTTTGTGGGATTTCCAGGCTAGAATACTGGAGTGGATTTCCATTTTCTTCTCCAGGGGATCTTCCTGGATCAGGGATCAAACCTGTGTCTCCTGCATTGGCAGGCAGATTCACTACCCCTGAGCCACTGGGGAAGTTCAAACTTCTGTTGCTGCTTGATAATCACAGAATATGGGAGGGCTAAAAAGTTTAGTTGTTTGGGGCTGGGTCATTCATTTTATGCAAATGCATATCCTTTCACACCCACAGAGGTTTCCTGTCTTGACAATTCACTGGTATCCAGGACTGGGCTTGTAGGTTCATGTACAAATCATGCAGCAAGAGGTCACTCTAGGACTGTGTTAGGACCCACAGTCTCCTAAATCTAAATTTCTGAAATATCCAGAGAGTGAGGGAGTCAGGAAAGGTTAGCAAAACATCTCCTCTTCCCCCAAAACCCAAGCAATTACTAGCGACTCCTTTTGTAAGTTAATAAACCTAACATGGGTAAGGAGATGACAGTGTAAAAGAGGAAAACAGACTTGGGGGAGGTATTAAGTAATACTTTGAAGTTGTGTCAAATATAGGACCCTCAGAAAAACCAGAGTATCAAATCCTCAAAATTAACCATAGTAACAGACCATAGCAATTTCACTTACCAGGTCACTAGTCTAGATTTTTTTTTAAGGTACACCTTGAAGAACAGCTATCAGATGATCCCAGAAATCACAATCCAGTTCTCCACGTTTTTTCTTTCTAAGTTTGATACCCTTCCCACTCACCTCAGAGAAAACTTGTTCATATATTCTAGTTTTAGTGTTGACTCTATCAAACCACACACCATAATGAGGACAGCTTCTTATGGGGCTTTTATGACAGAGTGTGGACAAAGAAAGACAAGAAAATTGAGAAATTCACCTCTGATCTCTTCGTTTTTGCTTATTCTTTCTGATCCTGAATTGTTGTCCCAGTATCTGCCAGCAGAGGTCTCTGTGGTCATTGCTAGAAAAATGCATCTTGCCCAAATCCTGTTCTCAGAATCGCACCTCTATTGCCAGTAGTATAAAAAGAAATCTGGTCCAGATTTTTACTGAGTGGCTACTATAGGCCAGGTGCACAGTATAAGCATCTGGGATATAGGTGTGAGCAAGGAAGAACTGGACCCTGACATGAAAATTCAATCATGATACTTTAAAGTTAAAACGGATGCCCACTTCCCATTAAAATGCTCTTGCCTCGGAAAAATGGCTCCTTGGGATTATAATTTTTATAGAAAATAAGTTACCTACTTGCAATTTCAGACAAATGTAGTCAATTCTCAAAATTTTTCTTAAAAAATCCTACTCAAAAATATTAATAACTTGATTTCACTTGCTTTTTAATAGTTCAACATATAAACATAAAAATATTGATCAGACTTGCTACTGAACTAATGCTGACTGTTGGTCTTCCACATGGGTACACAGAAATAGAGCTAGATTGATATTGCTTCACCCACAAAGCTCTTTTTTTCATTGGCCACATCTTGTAGTTTGTAGAATCTTATTTCCCCAACCAGGAGTCAAACCTATGCCCCCTGCTTTGGGAGAACAGCATTAAACCCCTGGATCACCATGGAAGTTTCTATATACCCACCCCCCAAGTTCCTCATTGTAACCAAGGACACTGCTTTTGAAGATAATTTATGATTTTGAATAATTTTCAAGTTTATTGCAGAACCTCAGAATTTATAACTTTACTTGAGACTTTTAAAATAGATTCCTACTTCTACTAGATACCTATTTTCAGGAACCTATGCTGAAGATGTTTCTAATTCAGCTTGTAATGATTGGAGTCAGTGGAATATAATGCAAAATATGTCCACTGAGAGTTAATCCCCAAATAACTTTGATTTGATCTGACATATATTAAGTTGTTTTCTCTAGAGTGGGCGGAGGGAAAAGCAGGTAGAAGTTACTAAGCACTTATCTTTATAGGTTTTGAAGGATATCTCTAGTTAGTTGTCTCTAACCTCATTTGTGGGAGAAGGCAATAGCACCCCATTCCAGTACTCTTGCCTTGAAAATCCCATGGACGGAGGAGCCTGGTAGGCTGCAATCAATGGGGTCGCTACTAGTCAGACACGACTGAGCGACTTCATTTTCATTTTTCACTTTCATGCACTGGAGAAGGAAATGGCAACACACTCCAGTGTCCTTGCCTGGAGAATCCCAGGGATGGCGGAGCCTGGTGGACTGCCGTCTATGGGGTCACACAGAGTCGGACACGACTGAAGCGACTTAGCAGCAGCAGCAACCTCATTTGTAAGTAGATACTTTTTGGAACAAGAAGAACTTTTTTTTTTTCCAGTAGGAAACAATGTTATGAATAATGATCTGTCTTCCCAGAGCTAGCAGGAACCTAGCTAACTGTATAGAATAAATCACAGGCATTTACACTATAGCTTTCTGCTCTACTTCATTGCTCATTTAATCGTTACAACAAACTTTAAGTTAGGTATCATCATAATCCAGAATTTACAGGTGAGGGAGGAGACTGAGGCAAGGAGATAGGAAGTGACTTTTCCAAGCTCATACAGCTCATCAGAGAAGAAGCCCAGATTTTGGCACAGAAATTATGACTCTCAAATCCGTGGTTTTCCTCACTGCACTAAAGAACTTCTTGCCCACTCTTAATGAGAGTACTGAACTGGCCTAAGGGGAAAGAAGCAACAGACTCAGCTCCATATTTTTCTCCAATCTTTGGCCATCAAAGCAACAAGCAAGGAAGAATACTTACTCCTCAAGGAGCTTAAATGTAAATTACAGGTCTCAGTATGAGTGTGTACTCCATGGCTAATGAACTGGGGAGAATGGGATAGATAATATGCAGTAAATCACTGGACTCAGAGCCAAAGAACAGGTTTGGGCTTTGACTTTGCCATTGACCTAGGTCAAGTGTTTAGTTATCTTAGTTATCTCATCTGTATATTGGAGGCAGTATTACAATTTATTTTGAGGAACAAATGAGGTAAAACATGTGGGAGCATCTATTTAAAGTCCTTGGCAAACATGACCTGCGGTGGTGATTACTATTGTTGTGCATTCATGTGGGGGACAATGATTGACTGAAGAAGTATCCCAGAGGCCTTTGGTGGCCAGCTAAGGCCCATGAGTTAGACATGGACTCTGAGATGTTCACAAAGTGAACAATCTATGTTCTTGTTAATAATCTGAATGCAGTGAACTTTGTGTTCTGATTTGGTTTAGGATTGATAGATTAATATTCTGTATATTTCAAGGGGTGAGAACATTCTGTAGTGAAGCTAAAGGGACTGGTGGATGCAATCAGGAGCAGAAAGGAGGCTCTTTACAGAATAAGGAGAACTCATGTTCAGTAAGAATTGTCCGGAGTCTTGATTGCTAATAAGATTTTGCTATGGCAGCAATCTATAGTGCATCAGTCCTGAAGGGTCAATAGACTTTCCATTAGAAATGGTGTTAGGAAATCTTGATGTGGTCAAGTTATTATGACTCACTAATGCATCACATTGCCAAAGTCACAAAGATGTGTGTGTGCATTGGGAATCTTCAAGAGAGGGATATAATATGCAACATATCTCAATATGATTTGATTATAAAGCCAAGACCACCCTGCCCCAGAATAGCTCATGGCACAAGCTTTTCATGTGATACATTTAGGAAACATTTGTAAATAGAAGTTACTCTAAAACGTTGAAATCCCTGGGAATTTGCATCAAAATTTAGATTTGGTTAAGTGCCTAAATTTCAGGCACTGTGCTAGGTACTTTCACATATGTTTTCCATTTTAATCTGCAAAACAGTTCTCTGAGAGTGATAAGGAAACCAGGCTCAAAGCATTTAAGCAGTTGGCCAGAAGCCGCCAAGTGCGTAAACGGCAGAGCCCACAGTGCACCATGACCTCCTGACCTCAGTGTCAGTGCTCATCTTCTCGGCGCGTGCCTTAGCATGCCGTCCTCACGTCCAGTGCGAATCCCAGGATGGTCTGCATCCCACCCAAACTCTGTCACATAGGACCACATCATTCATCAAAAACGCCTTTGCAGACCACAGAACGTAGCTGACGTCTGACCAAGGCAGTTTCTTAACATGTGTTCAGTGTTGACCTCTTTCTTGCACCCACTGCAGAAAAGGTGAGCTTCCAAACGAAAGTTGACCCCTGCTGAAGTTTCTCATAACTCAGTGGCTGCTTCCCCAGCTGCTACATGATTCCAAGCACCTTGATCCTTCTTCCCCCTAGCAGGCAAACTTAGTAATGCTTTAACAACAACTTTTATGAAACACGTTATAGGGGAAGAGGTTGAAACTCTTGGTTAAGTAAAGCTTTCATGTTACCTGCAAGCCAGAAGTTAAAGTATTTGTCTCTAGATTAGATCTAAGAAACCACAGAGGAAGGAAAGGGAAATAGCCCTTATTAAGCACCCACTGTGTACAGGTGCTTTATACATATTAACAAATTTTAATTTGCATCATTTGACGTGAATGTAATTTCCCTCATTTTACAGACGATGAAAATTGTGGTCCAGAGAGACTGAGTAACTGACCATAATCACACACTAATAAGTGGTTATGAGATGTGTCTGACTCCAAAGCACTTGTTTGGGGTCCTCACTATGCTGCTTCCTGACTAAGCACCGTTTCCCCATTATCATGAGAGAAAGACAGAAAGGAAAACACAGGTGTTCATAGCATTTTTATGGAGCTTAATAGCATCCTCTTTGAATTGATAGGTCTTGGATTGAATACTTAGAAAATATTTTTTAACATTTTGATTTTCTTAAGTCATATGCTACTTGATTATAAGTGAAGATCTAGTTATAAGAATAATTTAATCACCGTTTTAGCTACTGTAAAACCTTTCACTGAGAAGCTCAGAGTACTTAATGAATGTTCATTAAGGTTCATTCAAGCTCTTTGAAGTACAGACTCATTATTATTGTACTTAGGGAAATGAGGAAACTGAGGCAGAGAGCAGCCAAGTACCTTTTTTACATTTGCTTGTTAACCTGGATTAATGTCCCAAATCCCCAAATAAAGTTTAATTCTAAATGGTTCTTTTGGTTCATTATTCCTTCGTATAGATGAACCAAGTAGCCACAAAATGGTTAGATAGCATTGCCGATTCGGTAGACACGAATCTGAGCAAACTCTGGAAGATGGTGAAGAACGGGAGAGCTTGGCGTGCTGCAGTCATTGGGGTCGCAGAGTCAGACATGACTTAGTGACTTAGCAACAACAGCCACAAAATAGAATATCAGAAAGCATATATTTTTGACTCTGCTTCAACACTCTTGACTATTTGGTCGAGACAATTCTTTGTCGTGGGGCTTGGGTGCAGGGTGAGTTGGGTGTCCTGTACATTGAAGGATATTTAGCAACATCCCTGGACTATACCCACTAAATACCAGTATCACCTTCCTCCCATTATGAAAAATAAAGTTGTTTCTAGATACTGTCACATGTTGAGACGCATGCATGTGCCTTAGAAAATAAGATACCATGCTTTATGATAGAATGCTCATTTACCAATGCCATCTTTCTCTCAAGCTAATATAATCCAGTATGACCTGGATTCCAAGAATCCAGAATAAGTTAGGGCTAGAAAAAACATGTGAGGGTCATCTGGCCTAGAATTTTTCTTTTCAGATTGTTTGAAATATGTGAATAGGGCTGGAAAGAAAAAAAGTTTCAGTGGTCAATTTAGCTTTTCAAACAGTATGTTAAACGAAGTTCATGATTTCCTTGAGCAAATATTTATTGAACACTTTTTACGTACCAGTCACCCTACAAGGCACTTGGTGATACATCAGTGAACTAAAGACCCCTGTTTACTTAGAGCTAAGTACCTAGGCACTTAGCTAACTACCTTAGTACCTAAGTGAATTAAATAGTATGTTATACGTACTTTGGAAAATGAGAGTTAATCAGATTAAAGGGGATCACACATGCTGGACTTTGGAGGTAGATTGCTAAACTGGGTAACTAAACAGTTTGTCTTGTCTTTTACTGAAAGAAGAACTGGAAGTCTCATCCCATTTAATTTCTTTTTCATGTGAGATGTTATATCTTTTTATTACATATGCTGGGTACTGTTGCCTTTATTTTTTAATTTTTATTTTAATTAGAGGATAATTACTTTACAATATTGTGATGGTTTCAGCCCTACATCATGAAAGACATAGGATGGAGGAATAGAAATTAAATAGTCTAGACAGACTCCACAGACCATGTCTTTCATTCATGACAGTTGTTGAGAACCAAAACTTGGCTTATAGATTAAATAGAATTTTCTGTTGTGATGAGTCTGCGAAATCACTCCAGGAAGGTTTCTCACCTGGGGATGACTTTCCCCATGAGGGACATTTGGAAATGTCTGGAAACGGTTTTGACTGTTGTAACTGGAATGGAATGGCATGGCTGCATCTAAGGGATCTAGTGAGTAGAAGCCAGGGATGTTACTAAACACTTTTTTTTTTTTTGCCTGCACCCTGCAGCATGTGGGATCTTAATTCCCTGACCAGAGATAGAACCTGTGCCCCCTGCATCAGAAGGCAGAGTCTGGGCCACTAGATCAGTGAGGAAGTCCCCACTGGGACACATCGTACGGTGCACAGGACAGCCTCCCACCACAAAGAATCACCTGATCCCAAATGTCAGTAGTTCCAAGGCCAAGAAATCCTGACCTCAGGGCTCGAGGAGTTCTTGTGTCCTGCTGACTTACAATGATTGCCACGTGGGTTTCACAGAAAGTGTGTCCGTAAACTTGATTTCTGACTTCAGAATGAGCTTAACTTTATGATAATAGGAGGGGGGTCATTAAAATGTGAAGATGTGAACCACCCCCTGTCTGCTTGACACCTCCCAATCCAGAGCTTTCCACAGTTCTCTCACGGGTTTCTGCATCTGGTTATCTGCATGATACCAAACATCTGTCTGTGTGGCTTCTTGCAGGGAGAATTCCCAGGTGACTGACTACATCTCTTACTTTTCTTTCAAGTGTTTGTGTAGCATTTAAGCAACCATAGCCTCAGTGTAGAAAGGCCTTCTTAAATACAATACTGAAGAAAACAAAAAACACTTTCAAAGCATGTGTCACAGATATCCTCTGGGTATGCAAGTGCCTCATGATTTAAGTATTTTTCTAAAATTATGTAGTCTGGCTTAACTTTCATAGCTTTCAAATAGGTATTTATTATTTGTAGGGAATAGTTTTAAGAAAGTAAAATAGAACGTTGTGTAATTGCAACCTTAACCTCTAAGCATCATGCGGCATTCCAATGATGTATCAGGGTGATGCGTGCATGTTCCCAAACACCAAAACCCTTAATGCTTTGAAACGGAATGTCACTCTGCATGATCCCCTGATCTAGATCAGCAATCAAACCACACTTCACTTTAGGCCTCCAGGTCATCTGGACCTGCAGAATGACACTGATGACTTTTTGCTGGTTGTGGTTAGCATCAGCAATGCATAGATTCCTAGATTGAACCTTGAAACTCATTTGAACCTTACACAGACTTAGTTGAAATCCATCTCTGTGTATTTATTTCACTGGTTCCCACTGTTCCCTTTTCCTTCCTGTTTTATCTTTCTGTTTTCTCTTCCAATCATTCTTATTGATTTTGTTTCCCTTTCTTATCTGGCTGGGTCCTTTAGGAATTCTTTGCAACGTGTTATTTCTATTGGCATTTATAACGTCCATGTTGCTTGTTATCTTGTGATTCTTTAGGCATTGTCATTTCTTTCTTTCTTGATCTGTCTCCTGTCAGATTTGAAATCAATTTCATCAAGGCCCATGAGGTTCCCAATATTATTTAATATAAGTATCCAATTTTCATGTCAAAAGTTTGTGAAGCCCAGCATGCCAATAACAATAAATGTCATGTCTATTGATTGAATAAACATATATATTAATACAAATTCTCGAACCTCTGGAATAATTCCATGCTTCCACACTACCATTGTCTCACTGGCTGCTGGTTGGTAGCGTGGAACACAGTGCTGTTGAGTTTGTTTTGCTACTGAGCTTAATATATAGGATGTGGCTGTGATACGTGACTGGTGCAAGGACATAAAGGGTTGATTAGAGGATCAACTTATTACTCTCTGTTAGGAACGATTTCCAGGGAAGTGTGGCATGTTCTTTGAAATTTATGAACTCCACACTCTACTCTGTAGCACCCAGAATTTCTAGCTCTGCAAGGAAAAACACTGTAAGAAGTAAATTCAAAAGTCTAGAAGAAAGACCTGAATCTAAGTGGAAGTCTAGGAATACAGTAAAGGCAGACTCTGAGGGTTTTATGAATGGAGAGTGAAAGGAAAATGAATAAAACCAAAACAATGGAAGTGACTTAAATGACCACAGTCAAGACTGCTCATGCCTTTTATGTTGCTGCAGGTTACAGGGGGTTAAAAATTGTAAGAAAATCTCTGACGAGAACTGTTCAGGTGAACCATTCATTTCAAGTTTTCTCACCTCAAAAAGGGAACTATTTCAGGATAAAGATAAAATCGTAGTCCACTGCTTGAGCTCAGATCACAAGAGTCGTGAAGAACTTTAGCTGGGAAGAAGAATGGTAGAGAAGGAACAAAGCATTTGGTTTCAGATTTATGCTAAGGATTCTATCTCTGCTGTCTGTTAGCTTTGTCATAGCATTTTGCCTTCGAGCTAGTTTTTTAACCTCTCTAAGCTCAGTGTTCTTTTCTGAAGAAAAGGAAAAAGACAAAAAAATACCTCTTTGTATTATGAGGATTTAGGAAGTCAGTTTCTGTCAAATTTTGGACTCACTAAAAATAGTGTGGAAAAAAAGACCATTAAACAGGTTTATTCTGTTGTATAGCTGCAATCAAGCTATATGTTAGTATAGTCCTTTCACATACACAGAGGAGAGATGGATAAACTTGTAAAACACATGCACATTCTAATTCCTAGACACTCCTCAAAGACATCTTGTTATTAAACTGAACCAAATTCCGAAAGAGATGGGAATACCAGACCACCTGACCTGCCTCTTGAGAAACCTCTATGCAGGTCAGGAAGCAACAGTTAGAACTGGACATGGAACAACAGACTGGTTCCACATAGGAAAAGGAGTACTTCAGGGCTGTATATTGTCACCCTGCTTATTCAACGTCTATGCAGAGTAGATCATGAGAAACGCTGGACTGGAAGAAACACAAGCTGGACTCAAGATTGCCGGGAGAAATATCAATCACCTCAGATATGCAGATGACACCACCCTTATGGCAGAAAGTGAAGAGGAGCTAAAAAGCCTCTTGATGAAAGTGAAAGAGGAGAGTGAAAAAGTTGGCTTAAAGCTCAACATTCAGAAAACGAAGATCATGGCATCTGGTCCCATCACTTCATGGGAAATAGATGGGGAAACAGTGGAAACAGTGTCAGACTTTATTTTTTTGGGCTCCAAAATCACTGCAGATGGTGACTGCAGCCATGAAATTAAAAGACGCTTACTCCTTGGAAGAAAAGTTATGACCAACCTGGATAGTATATTCAAAAGCAGAGACATTACTTTGCCGACTAAGGTCCACCCTGTCTCTTATACACATCTAGATGTGTATAAGAGACAGGTGTACCTAACCATCTAGAACAGTATTTGGTACATAGTAGACATGCAATAAAATTGACTGAATAAATTTGAGTATTTTAGAATGTTAATGTCTGCATCTTGACCTTTATTTTGAGGATTTTATCAAGTGTCTATATTGATCTAACTGATGCTTCTAATTGATCCTCTTCAAATAGGAGAATTTCATTTGTCTGTCTTACATTCTAGTATTTTTTTATTCCAAGTTGCTCAGTTTTGCTGTTAAGTTAGGTTACCTGCCGAACTTAATCTCTGTCTCTTATACACATCTAGATGTGTATAAGAGACAGGTCCGACACAACTGATACTCGATGGACGTGAGTCTGAGTGAACTCCGGGAGATGGTGATGGACAGGGAGGCCTGGCGTGCTGTGATTCATGGGGTCGCAAAGAGTCGGACACGACTGAACGACTGAACTGAACTGAACTGAACTGAGTTTAGTGAAGATCTGTGCCTGGAAATGATCTTGTTGTACCATTGAAGGAGGCCAAAATATAGGAGAGAAGTTTCGTATCATTATCCTTTCCAAAAATGTATGTCTCCTTGAACTTAACCACCTGCTCCTTTCCCTTCCAAACACTCTCAGATTTGAATCCCTTCCTTTATCATTGATAACCGCAGACCTTGGATAGAGTTTTAATCTTATTTCTGCATTTATAAAATAGAATTCTAATACATGCTCTATCTACCTCACAGCAGTATTGAGAGTAACAATTGAGATAATGCTAGTAGATGTTCTTTGTGAACTAAAAGGTACCAAACATATGCAAGGACTTCATAGCACTGGTGTAGGTTGATGAACCACTTTTTTCTCCCAGTTTGGACCAGTGGTTGTTTTGTACCCAGCAGAGGAGCCCCACAGGCTTCCACGTTGCATTTCTCATGATTTTCTTTCTTTCTTTGCTTACATGCACAGTTTGGAACTGAAGTGGTCCCATATTGAGTGGTTGCAGACTGAATATGAGGTCTGTGAGAATATGGGCATGCTGCCCTTGGAAATTACCAGAAGGGGATACTCCATGGACTCAGCCTTTGTGAATGTACAGGTAACAACTCTAAACTATCATCTTTCAAGCTAAAGCCTAGGTTGCTGGTTGGTGCCTTTGACTATTTCCTTAGAGAAACTCAGAGTAACTAAGGACACTTCAAACTGCAGGAGTGTTGCTCTGTTCCATAAAGTCTAGGTACAAAACCTCTTTGTCCCTCCATCATTTATCAAGATACGTTAACTCCTACATATGCTCTTTCTAACCCATCTTTAGTTTTTAAATCTGGTCTTTAACTCTTGAAGTTTGATTTCATAAGATCTACCCAACTTGGTGAACTTGGGTCAAACTCTGCTTTGGAAAGGAAACTTGTCTGCAAACTTGAGTCCTTGTATGGCTTTCTCTTAGCATGCACCAAGATCACTTCCTATCATCTCAGTGGATGAGAAAAATCAGGGATTACATCTGTCTTAAGCATCACCCAAGTCATGCAAAATTAAGAGGCTATGTAGCAATAGAGGCACCCTGAAATATAAGAAATTTTCAATAATTAATTTTGGACTAGTCACCTGATATTTCTTTCTACTGAGATGGAACGTGGAGCACAACCATGGCTTCTAGAATGGAAGGGTTTTTAAGGAGTCTCTAGAAAAACTGCACATGGGGAGAATGAGAGCGTGAAAAGCCTGTAGATACTAATGCTGGTAAAGACATCCTCCTCAATCTAAAGCGGGGGGAAAAAGCAGTGATATTAGGTTCTGGGGGAAAATGCCATCTCAGTGAAGTCTCAGTTACAATAATAAGTTCAAATCACCTTCAGAACCTTGTGCACGTGGATTATACTATATACCAGACTCAGCATTTAGCTTTCCAGTGGGCATAGGTTCTGTTTTCCTGATCTATGGGTGCTTTATGATTATTAAAGGATCAGATAACGTGATGTCCCCTATAACTTCCCAGTACATTGGTTATGGAAAAAGAAAGACTCTGCGTGGATGGTTTCCTAATAATCTTCTGGGCCTCCAGAGAAAGCATCATATGCTCTAGTCTGGAGTTTTGGGCCACAGAACTGTTCACCTCGCCAGGCAGGAAGAACAGATCTGGTGTGACAGGGGATCTTTTGTCTGCTGAAGCTGAGCACGCAGTCAAGCAGCCGGCTGTTTCTGCAGGCCTTTCTCAAACAGCCTGAGTCAGGGACCACTCTGCCCACAGCACAGCCTGCCACTTTAGACCGGAGCTGATTAGCTGCTTGAGAAAGTGCTTCTACACTCTGTTGTTGCCTTGGTTTGAATCACCAACCTGCGCCGGACTGGCTGCTGCAACCACCTCCCCTTAGCCCATTTCTTTTCCCACATAGGATTCTGTAAACTCAGTGGTGGTAAATACTAGGTAATTGCACGTGCAAGAACCACACGGGGAAGTGTAACTCCCAGCATATGGTGGGTACAGGTGTACAATGGGCTGCCTTTCCACAGGGAAAGTTTAATGAGGAGCCTTGGCATCGTAGAGAAAGAGCAAATAGGGGCTTAGGAGGCAGTGCTCTTCTTTTTTTTTTTTTATTGGAGTATAATTGTTTTACAGTGTTGCATTAGTTTCTGCTGTATAACAAAGTGAATCAACTCTGTGTATCCATATATCCCCTCCCTCTTAAACCTTCCTCCCTCCCACCTGCAGCCCACTCATCTAGGTCATAGCAGCAGCAAGTTGAGCAGGCTGTGCTATGCAGCAGCTGTCTGTTTCACACGTGGTAGCTATTTCACACATGTTAGTGTATATGTGTCCAGGTATCACTGTATCTAGCTGGGTTACACTGGTAGTGTATATATGTCAAAGCTAGTCTCCCGACTCGTCCCACCCTCTCCTCCCTGCACTGTGTCCACGTGTTGGTTCTCTACGTGTGCGTCTTTATTCACCTGGCAGTACTCTTCTTGGGCAAAGCATTTCCACTGCAGACCACTGGCAGATGTTAGGGCCTTTGGTAGAAATGGAGATCATATCTGAGACCAAAGAAATAGGAATTTGTGCATTTCAAATTGTTCCCTTTGTCCCTTGTAAGAAAGTGAAAAAACAAGTAACCCATTTTCCCAAACATCTCATTCAATGACCTCTTTTTCAAACCAACTGAAGCCTCTTTTTCAAACTCTTTTTCAACCTAAATATGTATTCTTCACATATATTTAGGCTCCTTGGGAGAAGTTAAGGACACGATGTCAGAGTCCTTAAATCATCTCTGTCCTTCAGCCCCAGGGAAGGGGAACAGGGGAGCAGCCAGTAGTCTCTTTAGACTAGAGCATTTTTTTTTTTTAACAACGTACTTGAAGGAACTTCTAAAGCCGAGTTCTGGGTGTGGTGGCCTCTGTGTGGCTGTTCCCCAGGTCTGTCATCCCCACAGAGCCCTCATTCATGTCTGTGAAGGGGAATGGCTTCATCCAGACAAGAGAATGGGCCGGACTTGTCTTCATTCATCTGGTCTGAAGGCTGCGCTCTGAGCTTGCGGGATCCCTCCAACTGACTCACAGAGCAGCACGCTATTTGTCAGGAGAGCCCAGTTTTCCTTCTCTTCTCTGCCCCTTCCTTTCCTCCAAGGCATGATTTTAGGGCCATGTTGGGGTAGAGGGAAGGCCATGGAATAAAACGGTATCTGTAGCAAAGAGAAAAATATTGTTTAAAATTCACATTACTTTCTCCAACAACTGAATTATTCATAAAGGAGAAGCCAAAAAATAAAAAGTTTTATGTGTACTTCCATTGATATTAGTCTAGGAAAAAAGGTAACTTTAAGGAAGATGGATCTAAAATGATGTATTATAATAGAAGATAGTTTATGTTAGAAACAGATTTAAGAACATGAGTTAGTCTAGTATGAGATTAGACTCAGCATTTCTCTATCACAGCATATTTTTGTTAAAAGAATGTCTTCTCTTTTTTCCCTCTTAAGGTCAACCAAGTGTCAGCTACAGTTGGAAAGGATTTCACCATGACTCCATCTAAGCTGGTTCAGTTTGACCCAGGTACATTGTGTGTCTACAGTTTGTCTCATGTTTTTGTAAGACAGTCTAGAGACTGTGGAAAAGACAGACTGTTATGCAACTTCAGCCAACTAGAACTCCTCAAGGAACAGTATTACCTTGCTTCCAGGGAGATCAGTTTGGCCTTGAGGTTTTGTGCTTCATATTTGATTTTATTACTAGTGGATATTTATTTTAAATGAGATGAAAGATCATAACAAATGTATAAAATATTAAAGCAAACATCCAAAAATCCAGAAGAAATGCCATTTAAAAAAGTGATTTAAAGGTCTGACACAAAGCTGAAATAATGTAATTGCCTCATATTTTGATGGAAAATTTCAGAATGTTATAGTCATGTGGATTCCTAAAGGGCATTTCTAAATTTTCTGTCTTGGCATAGCTTGATATGAGCAGCTTTGGGGGAAAATTATTATTTAATTAGATAGCACCTATTTGCTTTCGGCCTTTGGAAGAATTTTGCTGGGTGCAAAGTGAATATAAAAGCATGGAGCCTCCTCTCGTAGATGTTCTGTGCTGTGCTGTGCTCTGTTGCTCAGTCATGTCTGACTGTTTGTGATCCCGTGGACCGTAACCCGCCAAGCTCCTCTGTCCATGGAGATTGTCCAGGCAAGAATACCGGAGTGGGTAGCCATTCCCTTCTTCAGGGGATCTTCCAAACCCAGGCATTAAACCCATGTCTCCTGCATTGCAGGTGGATTCTTTACCATCTGAGCCTGCTCAGGAAAGCCTGAGAATGCTGGAGTGGGTAGCAGGGGAACTTCCCTACCCAGAAACTGAACTGGGGTCTCCTGCATAGCAGACGGATTCTTTACTAGCT
The DNA here is from genome assembly GCA_006410675.1 of Oreotragus oreotragus. Taxonomy (NCBI): domain Eukaryota; kingdom Metazoa; phylum Chordata; class Mammalia; order Artiodactyla; family Bovidae; genus Oreotragus; species Oreotragus oreotragus. The sequence goes on from SJYX01018346.1 coordinate 204,454, forward strand.
GAGCTACCAGGGGAGCCCCCACAGATGTTCTATCCTTTGGGAAATACAGACATGAGAACAACTCACTGGGACCCCAAGGATGCGCCACTGTTCTGGCTGAGAAAAATCCTGGAAGACTTCCTAGGGGAGATAGCAGCAGAAGAAGGGGACTTAGCCCAAAAGACAGACATACTTTTGGCAACTGGGCCTGGCGGGAGCACCAAGGCAGAAGCTATGCCCCCTTTCCCTGGCTGCTGGAGATGGGGACTGGTAGCTCTCCCTCACTGTGCTGCATGGTTCTCTCTCTTACCCTCTGTGTGGGATAGACCTCGACACCCGCCCAGGGGTGAATGGAAAGGCTCTGAGAGGCAGCCAGGGCTTGTACCTTTGTGTTCTTCTGCAGAGGATGTGTTCTGTACGCTGAGAATTGGCCACCTGATCAAAACTTTTGCCATTGTCTGCCACTGACCCATGACGCTTTGGCAAAGGCAAAGCAAAACTGCCTGAATACCATCACCACTCCAAAACTGATAACTTACTATTAAACGTAAAAAAGAATGCCTTTCTGCAGTTCAGGCTTCCCTGGTGGCTCATTCAGTAAAGAATCTGCCTGCATTGTGGAAGAACTAGGTTTGATCCTGGGGTTGGGAAGATTCCCTGGAGAAGGGTATGGCCACCCCCTCCAGTGTTCTTGCCTGGAGAATTCCCTGGACAGAGGAGCCTGGCGGGCTACAATCCACGGGGTCACAAAGAGTCAGACATGCCTGCAAGTTGTATGATGTTTGGCGACTCTCTTTGCTTTCTGGGGCTGTCCTAACAAAGTATCACAAACCTGGTAGCTTAACAAGAGGAATTTGTCTCCTTACAGTTCTGGAGGCTAGGAATTCAAGATCATGATGTGGGCAGGGTTGGTTCCTCCTGAGGGCTGAGAGGCAGCCTGCTCCACCCTCACTTCCGTGATCTGATGCTCTGCTGGAATCCCTGGGTTTCCTTGGCTTCTGCTGGGTCACCCAATCTCTGCCTTTGTCTCAGTCGGGCATTCTTGTGTGTGTCTGCGTCCAGACTCCCGCTTTTTATAACAACACTAGTCATAACAGATTAGGAGTCCGCTCCACTCTAGTATGACTTCATGTGAATTGCATCTGTAATGCCCTTATTTCCAAATAAGTTTAGGACTCCAATGTAGCGATTTCTGAGTGACACAACCTATAAAAAAAGAGACTCACATTTCACATGCAACAATCTCTGATGCTGGAAAGGATTGAGGGCAGGAGAAAAAGGTGTCAGAGGATGAGATGGCTGGATGGTATCACTGATACAATGGACATGAACTTGGGCAAACCCTGGGAGAAGGTGAGGGACAGGAGGCCTGGCATGCTGCAGTCCATGAAGTTGCAAAGGGTCGGACACAACTGGGCAACTGAAAAACAACCCCAGTGTTGTTACTGGCCTCCTTCCTATGATGCTTTAAGTTTCTGATTTGCCTCAGTTTGTTCCTCAGCCTGACCACCCTCGGTGAGAAGAACTATTCCTATTATGTATTGAAGTTTACGCTTGAGTTGCCACAGGCACTAGTTCTGATAAACCTCAAGGCAAAAGGACTTACACAGGGCATTTGCACTGTGACTTGTATGTACTTCAGATTAAGGCAGGTTCTGTCTTTCCACTTTTTGAGAGGCAGGAGTCTTTGTTGTATGCTATCTTTATTACTTGTAGTCTGTTTGTGACAAGATCAGGAGTGATTTGGGCTTTGGGTAGATTTTGAGCAGTCCCCTTGCAGGTTCCTCCGGGTGAGAGAAGTACCCATTTTTCTGGAAGAGTTTGCATGCTGTTTTGAGTTAGATAACTAAAAACCTCTGGAGGCTCTAAATAGTTAAGAGTTTAGAGATTATTTAAACATTTGAAGAAAATAAGAAAACATAGTTTATAAATGAAAAAGAAACAGCACTTGGCTGCTCATTGTTTTGGAGCTCATTAGCCAGAAACTTTCATAAACTGTAATCTTCCTTTAGAAAATGTTACATTTCCCCCTGTCCACTGACCCTGCAAATACTTACTTACTCCCATGTTGTTAATCCTTACCTCTTTCAGATCTGATGTCTTCATCCCCATTCCTACCCCTTTTACCCAAAGTAATCTGTTCATTTCTTTAAAAGCAGCAGCTTCCATGATTGGGGAAGGAACAGAGACCTAGAAATCAGAGGGAATATTTCAAGGTTGGCGAGCTCAATCTGAAGAGAAACTGAGGGACTTTTTAAAGTTCTAGTGCTCTATACTCGCCTTGCAGTTTTGCGTCAAATCGAAAACAAACCCTGACTACTTGGCATCCTGTGATTGTGTCTAATCTTGAGTCAAAGTACAAATATTCTTAAGAAAATGACTGTTTTCCTTTAAAATAGGTGTTCTTCAAGGCTTTGCTGCATTCTTAATTGAGACTTCACTGTGCCTAAGAGTCAAAATGTTTTAGAAAGGAACAGCTCTCTCACATGGCATTTGCCCAAAAAAAAAAAAAAAAACTTTGAGAAAATGTCTTTCAATAGTGAAATCTGTTTTGCAGGAAAATATCCAGGAATTAACTCACTCTGTAAAGTGGGCTCTGTCTGCATAACCTGACACGTCTCTTTCCTCTTCAGCACCTTTTGTTTATGGGAACAGGGGGTCAGTTCAAGCCTTCTGAAATTGTTTATAATCACTGTGCTTTCACAAATACTTTGCACCTTGAAGGTGGGAGAGGAAGGAAAAAGAAAGACTAAGAAAATTCTTGTTTCTAACCTCATTAACCAAAAAAAAGTAGGTCCTATGTGCACACCTGGTAGACATAGAAACAGAGTTGAAATGCAGGCAAACAAAACAAAAGGACTTCAGTGAAACTTGCAATAGATTTTCTCTAATTATATGGTTCTACTTCATAAGGTTTTAAAAAACTTTAAGGTATTTTCTTTAAAGGTGGGAGGATGAGGGTACTATAATTAAAAAAAAATTCTTAAAATAAGAGGGCAAATAGTTGAGACTTGGAAAAAAAATTTTTTGTATTGGATTTTTATTTGACCACTGCTTAACTTTATGGGCTTTGAGAATCAAAAGAGCTCTCTAATTATTAAAAGCCCTAGTATTTATATGCTTTCTTCATTGTCAAGTCTCTTTTCTCTTCATGCCAGTTTATTACAACAGCTACCTACATGGACTCCCAACTTCTAGCTTCTTTGCTTGCCTGCCTGGGCCCCTAAATCTTCCCACAGTTTCAGTTTTCTAAGACACCCATTTTCAAGAGCCTTCCTTGCTGCCTGTGGTTTAAAGTCTGAATCTGACCACCGAGGGTCCAGGGCTGTCTGCAGTCTGACTACAAGATGTCAGTGCTGCCTTACCACCTCTCTTCCCTGGCAAGACCCCTCTACTCCAGCCAGCTCTTCTGCTCAGCCCTCCTGATTAAGGCCTCTGTTTTGCTCTCTGACTTTGCTCATGTTCTTTTCCCATTCCGCCTTCCTGGTCTTTCCAACTCTGGAGCCCACATACGTGTAGTATTTACTGTCTGTTCTGTATCTGTTGGCAGATGAGAACAGTGAGAAAAGAATTCAAATTTTTAGATGAGAAGGCTAGAAAAAACATGTTTAACCATTTATGTAAATGAGTTCATGGGAGTGGTAAAGAATCTGCCTGCCAATGCAGGAGATGCTGGTTTGATCCTCGGGTCAGGAAGATCCCCGGAGGAGGACATGACAACCCACTCCAGTATTCTTGCCTGGAGAATCCCATGGACAGAGGAGCCTGGTGGGCTACATACAGNAAATGAGTTCATGGGAGTGGTAAAGAATCTGCCTGCCAATGCAGGAGATGCTGGTTTGATCCTCGGGTCAGGAAGATCCCCGGAGGAGGACATGACAACCCACTCCAGTATTCTTGCCTGGAGAATCCCATGGACAGAGGAGCCTGGTGGGCTACATACAGTCCAGGGGTTTGCAAAGAGTCTGGCACAACTGAAAGACTTAGCACATAGAAATACAAGCACTTGAATAGCCGAAGAGTAAATGACCCAGAATAAAGTTTCAAAACCTAGTTCTTAAATCTTACACCATAAGTTTATTTTTCCCCCTTAATATTAAGCCATCTTTTTCCACTAAACAATACTTTCTTTTCTTCCTGCCAACTCTTTTTCTTCTAAATAAACTCTTGGGGCGGATGTCCTGCTATACATGTCATGGAAAATGGTCAGGATTCAACAATCTCTGAAGTTTCTTCCAACATTAATTTTGTGTTTCTGGGGTTGCTTTGCATCCCATCTGAGTGGTGACAGGATGGCTGGAGATACATTTGTAACATCAAAACCGTTTTGTATTAAGTTCGCAAAGTTACTGTGATCCAAGCTTGATTGTAACTCCATGAACAGAGGCAGACAGAAAGAGAGAGAGAAAAAAAAAAAA
>SJYX01018346.1:210879-229172 GCA_006410675.1 Oreotragus oreotragus
AAAAAAAAAAAATTGGCTCCATCTATTTCTAGAACCCCTCAGCCTATAAATTCTCCACAGGAGGATATCAAACTCTGGAGTATTACATCATCAGAAAAAGCGTTTGTGGGCTACAAGTATCTCAGGAAGTAGGGCAGCCGATGGAAGCAGCTGTCGTTAGAAATCAATCATTTCAAGGGTTCCATGAATAGCGTGGAGTACCATCCAATAATCACTTCTGACTGCATCAACAGCTTAAGATTTTTCAAACTATTAAGGTTTTAAGATTGCAGCACTTGTGTATTCTTAAGATGAGAAGGGGCAGGTCAGGAAAAAATTCTCAAAAAAAAAGTCTTGGGGTCTCAACAGCTCGCCATTTTTTGTTCATCCCTTCCGTAATGCAGCTTGCTTTTTTTTGTTACAGTGTTTGCATTTAAACGGAATCATCATTGTCCAGGAACAAATGTGGTCTTTTAATATTATTTGGGAGAACAGCACGACTTCAGCAAGTTGGTTGTAGTACAATGGCTCACTCAGGCTATTGCAGTCTGGCTGCAGACGTGTTAATTAATATATTTCTCTGACACCTAGTTGATTGAAATAGCAATTAAAGAGTAATTAAAATGTTTACTTCTTGTAGGAATGTCAACTAAGATGTGGAATATAGCAATTACCTATGACGGATTAGAGGAAGATGATGAGGTCTTTGAAGTAATTCTGAACTCCCCTGTGAATGCGGTTCTTGGCACAAAGACAAAAACTGCAGTGAAAATTTTGGACTCAAAAGGAGGTATTCTTTTGATCCTCATCTTGAAATCACGAGCAGTCTTGGCACTGTAGCTGCTTACTTTCAACAGCCAGTGTGCTGGATAACGCTTTCAAATCAAAATGCTTAATTTCTTGTCAAGAAAGCAACCTCAGTCATGATGTAGGCCCTTTATTCTGCTTTCTGCTTCATGTGGCTTTCCTCCTGCTAAGAATGATCGTTTGAGAAAAGCAACAAGTCAGTGCCTCATTGTTTTTTTTCCCCTACCCGTTTGTTGTTCTCACCAAGGGGGAAACAATGTTGGTGAGAATCTATCGACAATTATTTCCCTGCCCTGAGTTTGTAGGGCTGTAATTATCTTCCTCTGTGGAAGAGAGCTCTCTTAATGCCTAAAATCTGAGCCCTCACTGTAGTGTGACCATGAAAATTCTAAGGGAGGAAGGAATGGGAGGAAAATAGATGTGAAAGGTGCAGCTGGCGTGGGGATTCAGGAGCAGCTGGAGAATATTAATGAATAACCTTGGGTTGCGGAGCCAAACAGGTCCTGGATGGTGTATGCTAAAGAACAACCTGTGAACTAAATAAAGATCAGCCAAAGTGCTTGGTACGCTGACTTTCTCCTGCCAAATACCCTCTACTTACTCGTCTTTTTAGCATTTGACAAGTGTCCAGTTACAATGCTTAGTCTTGCACTCCAGTTTTTACACCTGTCATGCCCTATGGGCCATATATTTTTCTTCGCTTAATTATCTCCACTTCTCTTTCTCATTCTATAATAAATATAGACACTTTCTTCTTTCCTTTACCATACTCATATTTCCACATCTCTTCGAACCACCTTGCCTCACCAAGTTCTTTTTCTTTTTTTTCCAGTAGACTTTTCTGGTCACATTAAGTACATAAACAGATGAAGTACACACTTGACACATGAAGTATAAGGTATCCCAATGTGCCTCTGGGGTTAGACTTTTTTCATACTAGTTGGCACTATTTCTAATCAAAGGAGAGCCATTAAGGTGGACTGAATCTTTGCTCTAACAGTTGGATTCTCATCTGAATAACTGTTATCTGATTTCACTAACATCTTCCAACAATCCCAGGTTCTACCTGTGGAGACTGTGGAGAGGGTGAACAAGTAAAAATGTTTGTGGAATGATACTCGATCAGGGAGTAAACCCAATAATATGGAGGAGTTCTGTCAATATGAAATGAAGGCAGTCTGTTTCCCAAGGAGATGGGATGATTATAAAATCACCGCAGTGGTTTTCATCTGTGGTTTGTGAAATCAGTTTCATGACTCATAGTCACCCTGTAGATGTGCAGAAGGGCGTAGCTTTCCTGTATGGAAACTGATGAAGAGTAAAGGGGTTTCTGGCAAATGGCAGCAAGACAACATCTGGTGGGAAAATCATCCATCTAAATTTAATGACAAGCCTCGTCGCTGTGATCACTTACCTGTTTGTGTAAAATGAACTGACCTGCCATTTTGTGTGCCACCAGGGCAGTGCCATCCTTCATATGCCTTCAGTCCAAATGTGCCCCGCGCTTGGGGGAAGGGCATTTGGCGCCTGCTCTCCCCAGGGCCTTCCTCACCCGCCACCTCCCATGCCTTTCCTCTGGAAAGAAGACCTCCTCCAGCTTCGGAGCAGCTAGCAGTCACCAGGGGTGACGCCCTGCAGGACTTTGGTTCTGAAGGTCTTTCTCCAGTGAAGCTTAGGACCCGAGGGGATGGCAAAACAGTAAGGATGGGGGCCTCCTGGGTTTTGATGTGTGGAATGCATGTGAAAGCGATCAAAGGATCTTAATAAGTAATCTGAAATGCTGAGGAAGCTGTTTTGGTTCTCACAGTGAATGGGGGCCACAGAGATTCTCATGGTTCCTCGGACCATCATGAAGTGGGCTTTACATACAAACATCAGCGTAGTTCATTAATTGTACTGACTGAAGTGATAGATATTCTGACTCATCCAGATGATTTCTGCTTTGGTTCCTGTTGTGATCAAGACAGATAGGGAATGACTGGTGGTCCTGAAAAAGAATGAGATTATTTGGGTGTGGAAACCATGGCTTTGAACTTACTGGCATAGCAATCTCACCAGGCATACACTCATGAGAGTGTGTGTGTGTGTGTGTTTCTTGGACCTCTGTACACAATAGATGTACCCAAAAAATAAGGATGTCTTTTCTAACTGGGACAAAGAATAGATGAGTCAACACTGATAAGCTGTGACTAGTCCAGTGACTTTTAAAAATTCCAATTATTTGGGCCTGGAAAATCTTTTAAAAATATGTTCAGAAATTTTTAGTTACTAAAAAATCTTATTGGAAGGGTTTTGCCCTATTACTAATTATTATTCAAGCCAATTTTGTTCCTATTTATTTCCTCTCTTGATTTCAGGTGCCTCCATCCTCTGTTTATAGAAATAGAACAGACGTCATCTATAACGTAAGCATATATGGTGTGTAAGCAATGTATGCTCTCAGTCACTCAGTCGTGTCCGATTCTTTGCAACCCCCAGGCCTGCCAGGCTCTTCTGTCTGCGTCTGGGAGAACTGCTAAATTTTTTGTATTTATGGATGCAAACTATGTAGTGAAACTACCTTTCGTAACTTTTATATTTATATATTTTCCTTAAAATCCTGTTTGAAGTTTGTTTAGAGGCTTGGGTGGTCGGGAAAAAATCCTTTCATCTCTTTATTTCGATCTAGGCTTTGGATTGCCTGTTTTTACAACAAATGTTTTTGTTTGCTGTCTTGTTGTTTGTTTTGCCTTGATTGTTGTTTGCTGATTTCCTCAAGTATCATGGGATGATTTCCCTGAAACTGGAAGATGACAGCTCTCCAGCTCGCAGAAGGAAGGCCAACGTATCCATTATTAGTGAGCCCCAAAAGACAACCAAAGTGGCAGAACCGCCTCAAGCCGATAAGGAGGAATCCACAACCGGCTCACACTTCCCCAGACAGGTATGAAAATCTCTTCACTTCCTACTCACCTTACAACAAGCTGTTTCCTGGGCCGGAAAACAGCCTTCAAGTTTGGGGATAGTTTACTCAGTTCAAACACTATTCAGCAAATGATGACCTAAAAGAGGTTAACAGTGTGATCAATTTACAGGGTGTCAGATCTAAATTACCTTTCCTTCCCATAGGACCCGTTGCCCTCATTCCCAAAGAACTGCACACTGGAATTAAAGGGACTCTTCCACTTTGAAGAAAGCCTCAAAAAACTGTACAAGTGTGATGGAATTGCCTGGAGATCCTGGAGCCCCCACACCAAGGTGGGACACAGGCCGAGGAGCCACATTCCTTTACTTGCAGCAAGTCCCATCATCACCCGGGGGAGGGAGAGGAGGCGCCCTGTCCACTGGTGTTTCTTCTGCCTGCTCTGTTATGCTTTGAGGGGGAAGAGGAAAAGATGACCACTCGATGCTTTAAAAATCACAAAACACAGTAGTTAAGCACTGCAATTTAAAAAAAGGCTTACTTATTTTATTCAATTATTATGTTAAAGGTGTAAAACTAAAACACGGCTGACTTTACCGACGTGTCCCATAAGAAGCCATTGCATTTCTCAAAGTGGAGGATGGGGATTAGGGCTGACCTCCTTGCTAGAGACAAAATTATTTTCATTAGAGGACTCACAGGATTCTCTATGTTGAGAACAGACTCCAGGTTGTAGAGACCATTATGATGTGAGCATGGACAACTGTTTTTCAGGAGGTGGAAGATAAATCCTGCCCAGCTGGGTGGCACCATCATTCAGGCTACTGCCACTCCTTGATCACAGAGCAGAAAGGCACATGGACTACAGCTGCCCAAGCTTGCAGGGAACAGTAAGAAACCCCATTTCTCATTTGGCTGATGCTTCTTTGTTAACGTTTCTGTTTTCTCATGGAACTCTAGTGTTTCTTCATCCATTCAAGTGTTGAGTGTCTAACATCTACCTGGCTTTGTTTTAGGAGCTTGGAGGGAGTTCTGTAGTTCAGAACAGATTTGGGCTGACCTTAATGACGTATCTTTTAAGATAAACTGTGCCGATGTCACAGTTTTATTTTTTAGCTTCTCCATCTCAAACTTTTGAAGAAAGCAGATTCTCTGAGTCAGCAGCATGGCAGAGTCTATCATTTATTAATTAAATAGGAATCCCAGCCCACTGATTTGGAAATCTATAGCAATGAAAGATCTCATAGCAGCAGGCCTGTAACAATATAGGAGATGTTGATGGCGATGAAACCAGACAGGTTGGACAAAGTGTGATTGGATAACAGAACACTCAGTGGAAGATGACTTGTGGTCAAATATTGACAAAATTTACCCATTTACAACATGGTCAGTCTCTGTGATTTTAGCCGTTCTAGTGTCTGTACGGTGACGTTTCATTATGGTTTTAATAGACACTAATGCTACTCCATGGCTTTAATAGACACTAATGCTATTCCATGGTTTTAATAGATACTAATCCTACTCCAAAATTGCTGATTTGTCCCTCTCCCTTTGCTGCTTTGAAAACAATGAGTTTGTTTTCTGTGTCTGTGACTCTATTTCTGTTTTATAAATAAGTTCATTTGTATTATTTTTTAGATTCCATATATAAGTGTTTTTGCTTGACTTACTTCACTTAGTGTGATAATCTCTAGGTCCGTCCATGTTGCTACGATTGGCATTATTTCATTCCTCTTTATGGCTGAGTAATATTCTATTGTGTGTATGTCTTCTTTATCTTCTTTATCCATTCATCAGCTCATATACATTTAGGTTGCTTCCATGTCTTTGTTTTTGTAAGTAGTGTTGCTGTGAACATTGGGGTGTATGCATCTTTTCAAATTAGAGTTTCCTTCTTTTCCAGATACACCCAGGAGTGGGACCCATAATGCTGGGTCATATGGTAACTCCAGTTTTAAATTTTTAATGAGCCTCTGTACTGTTCTCTATAGTGGCTGCACCAGTTTACATTCCCACTAACAGTATAAGGGGGTTCCTTTTTCTCCCCACCCTCTCCAGCATTTACTAAATATAAGCTTTTTGATGTTGGTCATTCTAATCCATGTGAGGTGATACCTCACTGAGTCACATTTCACATAGCAACACTGAGCACCTTTCCATGTGCTTGTTGGCTATTGGTATGTCTTCTTTGGAGAAATGTCTGTTTAGGTCTTCTGCTCATTTTTGATTGGGTTGTTTGTTTTTGATATTGAGCAATATAAGCTGTTTATATATTTTGGAAATTAATCCACTGTCAGTAGCATTGTTTGCAAATATTTTCTCCCATTCTGTAGGTTGTCTTTTAATTTTGTTTATGGTTTCCCTTGCTGTGCAAAGGCTTTTAAATTTAACCAGGTCCCATTTATTTATTTTTGCTTTTCTTTCTGTTATTCTAGGAGACAAAAAAAAATATTGCTGAGATTTATTTCAAAGAGTGTTCTGCTTATGTTTTCTTCGATGATTTTAATAGTATCTCTTCTTAAATTTAGATCTTTAATACATTTTGAGTTTATTTTTGTATATGATATTGAGAATGTTCTATTTTCATTCTTTTACATGTAGCTTTCTGTTTTCCCAGCACTGCTTATTGAGGAGACTATCTTTTCTCCATTGTATATTCTTATCTCATTTGTCATAGATTAATTGACCATTAGTGTGTGGGTTTGTTTCTGGGTATTCTATCCTGTTGCATTGATCTGTGTATCTGTTTTTGTGCCAGTACCATACTCTTTTGATTTCTGTAGCTTCTGTAGTCTGAAGTTAGGGTGTATCATTTCTCAAACTACATTCTTCTTTCTTAAGATTGTTTGGGCTACTTGGAGTCTTTTATGTCTCCATACATATTTAAATTTTTTTGGTTCCAGTTCTATGAAAGATGCCACTGCTAATTTGATAGAGGTTGCACTGAATCTGTAGATTGCCTTGGGTAGTATGGTCATTTTAACAATATTGATTCTTCCAACCTAAGAACACAGTATATCTTTCTACCTGTTTGTCATCTTCGGTTTCTTTCAATACCTTATAGTTTTCTAAGTACAGGTCTTTTGCTTCATTAGGTATCCCTAGGTATTTTATTCTTTCTGATGCAATAGTAAATGAGATTATTGCCTCAAATTCTTTCTGATATTTTGTTGTTAGTGTACAGAAGTATAACAGATTGGGCAATTAGATGGATCAATAAAATAAAAAATATATTAGGAAACTAATTCAGGGTTAGCAAAATTATGACATCAATAAGATTACCTTAAATTGCCATGGTTTCATAACAAATATTTTTTGACACCAAAAATCTGGAAGATTACAATCTCAGAATAATGATATTAAGAAATACATACATAGGTATTTTGTTCTACGGTAAATTATTATAAAATCTAGTATAAGAGTGATGGAAATTTTCTGTCTTCCCTATTAATTTAAGGTGATTAATGACCATATATAGCAAATCAAACATTATGTAATAAGCAGTTTCAGAATTAATTTTTTAATATCTTTGTGAAATTAATTTTGTAAACTGGTTTCAGGGAATTGCTTTAGACTATTGTACTGAGACCTTTTTTTAGATGTAAAACTGAAAAATTTTTCAGAACAAGAAAAAGTTTTTAGGGGGCAACTGGAGATCTATCTATCAGTAATATAAACTATTTTGAAGTGGATGTTATGTATGTATCATATTGCTCCAGAAATTAAGGTGTCTATCAAATACCATTTCTGATGGTATTCCAAGGTGTATAAGAGGTAAAGAAAAAACATTTGCTATGATATTTTTTAAATATCATAAAAATGCTTCAGATTTTCTAATTTTAAGTGGAGAATGGGTATAAATATTTGACCTGATGACTTTTGTATGATACTTCAATATGCATTTTATTTCAAAAGGACAAGAAGAATGATTATCCCAAGAACAGTTAAAAATAGAGGCATTTCAGAAAATATCTAGCAGCAGATTAAAAACAAACTAAATGATTTGGTCCTTAAGATCAGTCACTTTAAAAGGAACATTTTGAATAGCAAGGCCACCTCCTTAGTATAATTTTCCTCTGAACCCCAAGACCTCCTCTATCATTCAACATGTTTCTGTTCATTCTATGGGCCTCTGCTTCCCTTCACCCATTACTTTTCAGGTTCATTTGGTCCTCTTTTTCTCTTACCTCTTTACCTTGACCAATGAATAGTTCCCTGGGAATTATGTTTCTATGATGTTAAATTAATAGTTGCAACATTTTATAACTTGGCTATTTACTTTCTCATGAATACTTTTTAGGAGATGGTTTTAGAGTCTATAATTAGAATTAATACACATCTAGTGTGTTTTTTAGATCTCAGGGACCATTTTTCAATTCTGATTTCTATTTCCTCAGGCTCCCTTGCTACCTGATGGTCTTTTACAGATGGTCATTTACAGCACGCATGTTTCAAGAAGCACAGCAAATTTTACTCTATCCTTTGCCCCTAATCAGATTGCTAACTCAACTCAATCTTTATCTCCTTTCTCCTTTCCTCCCCATTGGTGTTTTATTATTTTTTTAGCCTACAGGAACCAGACTCCGAGATTAGGTATTTCTTGAATTTACATATCATAATCTCATCTGCTCATTTCCTTAGGCAGTCACTGTACATTTGGTAATTCTATTCTTATAGATCATTATCTCTGAAACCATTTTGGTTTCCCACAGGAGTGTCTGGAACCCCTGCTGACCTATCCTTAAAGAGTTAGTCTAAAATATATCTATATTTAATCAAAAAGTTCTAATGAAATAGATGTTTATTTCTATAACTGGAAAAAGTCAGGGTTATGTTTTTAATTCTACACTTTGAATGTCTTCAGATTTCGGAGATGTCAAAAGATTTTTATTTGTATGTTTCTCTATATTTTATTTTTATGTCTCTATAGTATATACATATCTATATGGTTAATTTTCTCTCTTTTATTTGTATTTTGGAAGAAAAGGAAATGATAGGCATTTTTATAAAATGAAAATGCCTAAATATTTATTTTTGTGAATAACTGTGGCCTAACATTTTACCTATTCTAAACGCAGCTGTTTTCTCCTCTTGCTCTTCTCAGAGCATTAATAAAGAAATCAAACTTATACTTGAGCAGCTAAAATGGATTTTGCAACGTCTTATTTTAAAGATAGTTTCAAGGATCTTAAAGCAGAAGGAGGTGTTAAATATCCTTGAATAAAATCTATTCCTTCCTGATAAAGACTCTGAGGCTGAAATTACATCCATAAGGAAATTGGGGACGGAGCAGGAAGTGGAACCCAGGTCTCCCACACTCTAATATGTCACATTAATTGAAACAGCCCCTCAAACCCTCCCTTGGGCTATTTTTAATACACATTTCATATTCTGTGTTTTAAACCCTTAGCATATCAGAATAGCCATTTTGTATCTGAGGGAAAGGGAAGAGAATTGGCTATCATGTCTGTTGTAACTGTCAGACAGAAGCTGACAGTAAATAGAAATGTCAGAACCAAGTCACACGACCTGAATCTGGCACCATGAGGACATTCAGAGAAGTAGAAAAGTGCCTGCATATCTCAGAAGGCCTAGGAGTCATCACTGCATTATATCACACCGAAGTATTATATTGGTAGGAAAAATATCATTAAGAGATAGATTAGATTGTGTTCACCATACATGATCTGGAAAAGCAGAGAAATGAATCTAAAGCTTGGATAGTGGTAGGTAAAATGAAAAAAAAAAAATTCAGTTCAGCAACGTAAACTTGTGACAAGTATGTATTACTAATTATGTTTCTTGATTTTTAAAACATCAATAGATATTAACTAGGCAAGAAGATCATGGTGATTTTTCCCCCTTTTTGGTTGTTGAAACTTTCTGTATCAGAAAAAAGAAGAAAAGAAAAAACAATTATCTATTGGCTTTTTACTTAGAGTATTTTAAAGAGTTTTAAATAAACACTGTTGGGGAATTGGGATCAAATATTGCTTATAGGAATAACTTAGCTAGCTGCAAAAATAATTCATAAAGAATTCTTACGCCTGTTGGTGTCTGTCACGAAAAAGACAAGATATAACAAATGCTGGCAAGGATGTGGAGAGAAGGAAACCCTTATGCACTGTTGGTAGGATTGTAAAATGGTACAGCCACCTTGGAAGAGTATCAAGGCCCCTCAAAAGTTAAAAATAGAATTACGATATGATCCAGCAATTCTGCTTCTGGGAATATGTCTAAAGGAAATGACAGTACTATGTTGACAAGATGAAAAGGTATCTGCACCCCATGTTTGTAACAGCATTTTTTTTTTTTTACAAAGTGAAGACATGGAAACAATGTAAGTGTCCATCAACAGATGAATCAAACTTGTGGTTATAAGAAGTGAGGAATTTGGGGTGGGAGAGTTGGATGCAGGTAATCAACAGTTATAAACTGCCAGTTATAAGATAGAGAATGTGGCTGTGATGTGTAACATGATTACTGTGTGGTAGATGTGAAAGGTGTTAAGAGTAAATTCTAAGAATTCTCATCATAAGGAAAATACTTTTTTTTTTTTTTTGGTAATGATATGAAATGGGTACTAACTAAACTTACTGTGGTAATCAAATTTCACAGTTTATGTAAGTCAAGGCACTATGCTGTAAACTTTAAACATATAAAAAATGCAATTATATTTTGGAGAAAATGTTTACATGTATTTGTANTTTTTTTTTTTTTTGGTAATGATATGAAATGGGTACTAACTAAACTTACTGTGGTAATCAAATTTCACAGTTTATGTAAGTCAAGGCACTATGCTGTAAACTTTAAACATATAAAAAATGCAATTATATTTTGGAGAAAATGTTTACATGTATTTGTAAGAACAGGTGCTTTAATTTCTTTATAACATACCAAGGTCTGACAGTGAGGCTGAACTCCTTTCCCTGAGTAGGATGAAAAAGAGTCACATATATTTGGACTTTTGATTAAACACATCAAGCTCAAAATGTTGGCTTCCAGTAATTTTATCTGGTAGCCTGGCTTACTTTACTAATCAAATTAACCAGATAATTGCCAAATTCATGCACTTTAGAGATAAACTTCCCATGAGAGGGGTCTTTTTTTTACTTTAAGTAATTAATCTATATAAGTAAACAGCTGCTGATTTTCTGAAAAGAATTTGTGCTTTAAAGCCCAGATATTATAATACAGTATCACTTCTTTGCTTTTACCTCCCTGACCCTGTGACTTAGCATGGATGCAAGCACCCCCTCCTCCACAATTACTCATTAATATTTAAAAAATGGAGTATTAAAATCTTGGAAAGTTCTTTCTACATATATACCAGCTTTCTAGTTTGAACTAGCTTTGATTTNTCAAATATTGACAAAATTTACCCATTTACAACATGGTCAGTCTCTGTGATTTTAGCCGTTCTAGTGTCTGTACGGTGACGTTTCATTATGGTTTTAATAGACACTAATGCTACTCCATGGCTTTAATAGACACTAATGCTATTCCATGGTTTTAATAGATACTAATCCTACTCCAAAATTGCTGATTTGTCCCTCTCCCTTTGCTGCTTTGAAAACAATGAGTTTGTTTTCTGTGTCTGTGACTCTATTTCTGTTTTATAAATAAGTTCATTTGTATTATTTTTTAGATTCCATATATAAGTGTTTTTGCTTGACTTACTTCACTTAGTGTGATAATCTCTAGGTCCGTCCATGTTGCTACGATTGGCATTATTTCATTCCTCTTTATGGCTGAGTAATATTCTATTGTGTGTATGTCTTCTTTATCTTCTTTATCCATTCATCAGCTCATATACATTTAGGTTGCTTCCATGTCTTTGTTTTTGTAAGTAGTGTTGCTGTGAACATTGGGGTGTATGCATCTTTTCAAATTAGAGTTTCCTTCTTTTCCAGATACACCCAGGAGTGGGACCCATAATGCTGGGTCATATGGTAACTCCAGTTTTAAATTTTTAATGAGCCTCTGTACTGTTCTCTATAGTGGCTGCACCAGTTTACATTCCCACTAACAGTATAAGGGGGTTCCTTTTTCTCCCCACCCTCTCCAGCATTTACTAAATATAAGCTTTTTGATGTTGGTCATTCTAATCCATGTGAGGTGATACCTCACTGAGTCACATTTCACATAGCAACACTGAGCACCTTTCCATGTGCTTGTTGGCTATTGGTATGTCTTCTTTGGAGAAATGTCTGTTTAGGTCTTCTGCTCATTTTTGATTGGGTTGTTTGTTTTTGATATTGAGCAATATAAGCTGTTTATATATTTTGGAAATTAATCCACTGTCAGTAGCATTGTTTGCAAATATTTTCTCCCATTCTGTAGGTTGTCTTTTAATTTTGTTTATGGTTTCCCTTGCTGTGCAAAGGCTTTTAAATTTAACCAGGTCCCATTTATTTATTTTTGCTTTTCTTTCTGTTATTCTAGGAGACAAAAAAAATATTGCTGAGATTTATTTCAAAGAGTGTTCTGCTTATGTTTTCTTCGATGATTTTAATAGTATCTCTTCTTAAATTTAGATCTTTAATACATTTTGAGTTTATTTTTGTATATGATATTGAGAATGTTCTATTTTCATTCTTTTACATGTAGCTTTCTGTTTTCCCAGCACTGCTTATTGAGGAGACTATCTTTTCTCCACTGTATATTCTTATCTCATTTGTCATAGATTAATTGACCATTAGTGTGTGGGTTTGTTTCTGGGTATTCTATCCTGTTGCATTGATCTGTGTATCTGTTTTTGTGCCAGTACCATACTCTTTTGATTTCTGTAGCTTCTGTAGTCTGAAGTTAGGGTGTATCATTTCTCAAACTACATTCTTCTTTCTTAAGATTGTTTTGGCTACTTGGAGTCTTTTATGTCTCCATACATATTTAAATTTTTTTGGTTCCAGTTCTATGAAAGATGCCACTGCTAATTTGATAGAGGTTGCACTGAATCTGTAGATTGCCTTGGGTAGTATGGTCATTTTAACAATATTGATTCTTCCAACCTAAGAACACAGTATATCTTTCTACCTGTTTGTCATCTTCGGTTTCTTTCAATACCTTATAGTTTTCTAAGTACAGGTCTTTTGCTTCATTAGGTATCCCTAGGTATTTTATTCTTTCTGATGCAATAGTAAATGAGATTATTGCCTCAAATTCTTTCTGATATTTTGTTGTTAGTGTACAGAAGTATAACAGATTGGGCAATTAGATGGATCAATAAAATAAAAAATATATTAGGAAACTAATTCAGGGTTAGCAAAATTATGACATCAATAAGATTACCTTAAATTGCCATGGTTTCATAACAAATATTTTTTGACACCAAAAATCTGGAAGATTACAATCTCAGAATAATGATATTAAGAAATACATACATAGGTATTTTGTTCTACGGTAAATTATTATAAAATCTAGTATAAGAGTGATGGAAATTTTCTGTCTTCCCTATTAATTTAAGGTGATTAATGACCATATATAGCAAATCAAACATTATGTAATAAGCAGTTTCAGAATTAATTTTTTAATATCTTTGTGAAATTAATTTTGTAAACTGGTTTCAGGGAATTGCTTTAGACTATTGTACTGAGACCTTTTTTTAGATGTAAAACTGAAAAATTTTTCAGAACAAGAAAAAGTTTTTAGGGGGCAACTGGAGATCTATCTATCAGTAATATAAACTATTTTGAAGTGGATGTTATGTATGTATCATATTGCTCCAGAAATTAAGGTGTCTATCAAATACCATTTCTGATGGTATTCCAAGGTGTATAAGAGGTAAAGAAAAAACATTTGCTATGATATTTTTTAAATATCATAAAAATGCTTCAGATTTTCTAATTTTAAGTGGAGAATGGGTATAAATATTTGACCTGATGACTTTTGTATGATACTTCAATATGCATTTTATTTCAAAAGGACAAGAAGAATGATTATCCCAAGAACAGTTAAAAATAGAGGCATTTCAGAAAATATCTAGCAGCAGATTAAAAACAAACTAAATGATTTGGTCCTTAAGATCAGTCACTTTAAAAGGAACATTTTGAATAGCAAGGCCACCTCCTTAGTATAATTTTCCTCTGAACCCCAAGACCTCCTCTATCATTCAACATGTTTCTGTTCATTCTATGGGCCTCTGCTTCCCTTCACCCATTACTTTTCAGGTTCATTTGGTCCTCTTTTTCTCTTACCGCTTTACCTTGACCAATGAATAGTTCCCTGGGAATTATGTTTCTATGATGTTAAATTAATAGTTGCAACATTTTATAACTTGGCTATTTACTTTCTCATGAATACTTTTTAGGAGATGGTTTTAGAGTCTATAATTAGAATTAATACACATCTAGTGTGTTTTTTAGATCTCAGGGACCATTTTTCAATTCTGATTTCTATTTCCTCAGGCTCCCTTGCTACCTGATGGTCTTTTACAGATGGTCATTTACAGCACGCATGTTTCAAGAAGCACAGCAAATTTTACTCTATCCTTTGCCCCTAATCAGATTGCTAACTCAACTCAATCTTTATCTCCTTTCTCCTTTCCTCCCCATTGGTGTTTTATTATTTTTTTAGCCTACAGGAACCAGACTCCGAGATTAGGTATTTCTTGAATTTACATATCATAATCTCATCTGCTCATTTCCTTAGGCAGTCACTGTACATTTGGTAATTCTATTCTTATAGATCATTATCTCTGAAACCATTTTGGTTTCCCACAGGAGTGTCTGGAACCCCTGCTGACCTATCCTTAAAGAGTTAGTCTAAAATATATCTATATTTAATCAAAAAGTTCTAATGAAATAGATGTTTATTTCTATAACTGGAAAAAGTCAGGGTTATGTTTTTAATTCTACACTTTGAATGTCTTCAGATTTCGGAGATGTCAAAAGATTTTTATTTGTATGTTTCTCTATATTTTATTTTTATGTCTCTATAGTATATACATATCTATATGGTTAATTTTCTCTCTTTTATTTGTATTTTGGAAGAAAAGGAAATGATAGGCATTTTTATAAAATGAAAATGCCTAAATATTTATTTTTGTGAATAACTGTGGCCTAACATTTTACCTATTCTAAACGCAGCTGTTTTCTCCTCTTGCTCTTCTCAGAGCATTAATAAAGAAATCAAACTTATACTTGAGCAGCTAAAATGGATTTTGCAACGTCTTATTTTAAAGATAGTTTCAAGGATCTTAAAGCAGAAGGAGGTGTTAAATATCCTTGAATAAAATCTATTCCTTCCTGATAAAGACTCTGAGGCTGAAATTACATCCATAAGGAAATTGGGGACGGAGCAGGAAGTGGAACCCAGGTCTCCCACACTCTAATATGTCACATTAATTGAAACAGCCCCTCAAACCCTCCCTTGGGCTATTTTTAATACACATTTCATATTCTGTGTTTTAAACCCTTATCATATCAGAATAGCCATTTTGTATCTGAGGGAAAGGGAAGAGAATTGGCTATCATGTCTGTTGTAACTGTCAGACAGAAGCTGACAGTAAATAGAAATGTCAGAACCAAGTCACACGACCTGAATCTGGCACCATGAGGACATTCAGAGAAGTAGAAAAGTGCCTGCATATCTCAGAAGGCCTAGGAGTCATCACTGCATTATATCACACCGAAGTATTATATTGGTAGGAAAAATATCATTAAGAGATAGATTAGATTGTGTTCACCATACATGATCTGGAAAAGCAGAGAAATGAATCTAAAGCTTGGATAGTGGTAGGTAAAATGAAAAAAAAAAAATTCAGTTCAGCAACGTAAACTTGTGACAAGTATGTATTACTAATTATGTTTCTTGATTTTTAAAACATCAATAGATATTAACTAGGCAAGAAGATCATGGTGATTTTTCCCCCTTTTTGGTTGTTGAAACTTTCTGTATCAGAAAAAAGAAGAAAAGAAAAAACAATTATCTATTGGCTTTTTACTTAGAGTATTTTAAAGAGTTTTAAATAAACACTGTTGGGGAATTGGGATCAA
Organism: Oreotragus oreotragus; assembly: GCA_006410675.1. Lineage (NCBI taxonomy): Eukaryota > Metazoa > Chordata > Mammalia > Artiodactyla > Bovidae > Oreotragus > Oreotragus oreotragus. Next base: position 226,564 of record SJYX01018346.1, read on the forward strand.
ATATTGCTTATAGGAATAACTTAGCTAGCTGCAAAAATAATTCATAAAGAATTCTTACGCCTGTTGGTGTCTGTCACGAAAAAGACAAGATATAACAAATGCTGGCAAGGATGTGGAGAGAAGGAAACCCTTATGCACTGTTGGTAGGATTGTAAAATGGTACAGCCACCTTGGAAGAGTATCAAGGCCCCTCAAAAGTTAAAAATAGAATTACGATATGATCCAGCAATTCTGCTTCTGGGAATATGTCTAAAGGAAATGACAGTACTATGTTGACAAGATGAAAAGGTATCTGCACCCCATGTTTGTAACAGCATTTTTTTTTTTTTTACAAAGTGAAGACATGGAAACAATGTAAGTGTCCATCAACAGATGAATCAAACTTGTGGTTATAAGAAGTGAGGAATTTGGGGTGGGAGAGTTGGATGCAGGTAATCAACAGTTATAAACTGCCAGTTATAAGATAGAGAATGTGGCTGTGATGTGTAACATGATTACTGTGTGGTAGATGTGAAAGGTGTTAAGAGTAAATTCTAAGAATTCTCATCATAAGGAAAATACTTTTTTTTTTTTTTTGGTAATGATATGAAATGGGTACTAACTAAACTTACTGTGGTAATCAAATTTCACAGTTTATGTAAGTCAAGGCACTATGCTGTAAACTTTAAACATATAAAAAATGCAATTATATTTTGGAGAAAATGTTTACATGTATTTGTAAGAACAGGTGCTTTAATTTCTTTATAACATACCAAGGTCTGACAGTGAGGCTGAACTCCTTTCCCTGAGTAGGATGAAAAAGAGTCACATATATTTGGACTTTTGATTAAACACATCAAGCTCAAAATGTTGGCTTCCAGTAATTTTATCTGGTAGCCTGGCTTACTTTACTAATCAAATTAACCAGATAATTGCCAAATTCATGCACTTTAGAGATAAACTTCCCATGAGAGGGGTCTTTTTTTTACTTTAAGTAATTAATCTATATAAGTAAACAGCTGCTGATTTTCTGAAAAGAATTTGTGCTTTAAAGCCCAGATATTATAATACAGTATCACTTCTTTGCTTTTACCTCCCTGACCCTGTGACTTAGCATGGATGCAAGCACCCCCTCCTCCACAATTACTCATTAATATTTAAAAAATGGAGTATTAAAATCTTGGAAAGTTCTTTCTACATATATACCAGCTTTCTAGTTTGAACTAGCTTTGATTTCCGTTATGCATCTCACGTCAGCAGAAATGCTGAACTCCCTGTCACTGACACTCTGATCTTTCTGTTTGCACGCAGTCACCAGGGCAGCCTTGTAACTGTCATCTCCAGGCAGCACATGCGATGGCTGTGGGACATCAGTGGAAGAAAGCCGTTTTGGATAGGCAAGTATCTGTGTTACCCTGAGGAGGAAGGCAAGACCACAAAGAGAAGGTCTCCCTTCCATGGGTCAAATAATTGTGGTCTACAATAATATGCAAAGGTTAGATGGTTGGACAGTCTCTCTTTTAAAACTCATAAATGTTATTTCTAAAGGCAAAAAATTTAAAATAGTTGTAGATAGGGAATGGTTTAATAAATTATAATATAGCCATATGAAAGAATATTAAAGACATAGCAATGCCTTATGTTTATAGATTCATTCAGTCAGTTCAGTTCAGTTCAGTCACTCAGTCGTGTCCGACTCTTTGTGACCCCATGAATCGCAGCACGCCAGGCCTCCCTGTCCATCACCATCTCCCGGAGTTCACTCAGACTCACGTCCATCGAGTCCATGATGTCAACTCTTCGCATGAGGTGGCCAAAGTACTGAAGTTTCATGCATATTATGAACAGGGAGACCTGGCGTACTGCGATTCATGGGGTCGCAAAGAGTCGGACACGACTGAGCGCCTGAACTGAACTGAATGTACTGCATTTGTGGCAAGGTGCTACGTGAAAAACACAGTCTACAGCCATATGAAGCATGAAATAATTTAGAATGAAAAAGTATATATATACAAGTGATATATATACACATAATATATACCTATCAGTTCAGTTCAGTTGCTAAGTTGTGTCCAACTCTTTGCAACCTCATGAACTGCAGCACGCCAGGCCTCCCTGTCCATCACCAACTCCCGGAGTCCACCCAAACCCATGTCCATTGAGTCGATGATGCCATACAACCATCTCATCCTCTGTCATCCCCTTCTCCTCCTGCCCTCAATCTTTCCCAGCATCAGAGTCTTTTCCAGTGAGTCAGCTCTTTGCATCTGGTGGCCAAAGTATTGGAGTTTCAGCCTCAAAATCAGTCCTTCCAATGAACACCCAGGACTGATCTCCTTTAGGATGGACTGGTTGGATCTCCTTGTAGTCCAAGGGACTCTCAAGAGTCTTCTCCAACACCACAGTTCAAAAGCATCAATTCTTTGGTGCTCAGCTTTCTTTATATTCCAACTCTCACATCCATACATGACCACTGGAAAAACCATAGCCTTGACTAGACGGATCTTTGTTGGCAAAATAATGTCTCTGCTTTTAAATATGCTATCTAGGTTGGTCGTAATTTTCCTTCCAAGGAGTAAGCGTCTTTTAATTTCATGGCTGCAGTCACCATCTGCAGTGATTTTGGAGCC
>SJYX01018346.1:230928-269501 GCA_006410675.1 Oreotragus oreotragus
CACATATATATGGAATTTAGAAAGATGGTAATGAGGACCCTGTATGCAAGACAGCAAAAGAGACACAGATGTGTAGAGCGGACTTTTGGACTCTGAGGGAGAGGGAGAGGGAGAGGGTTGGATGATTTGGGAGAATAGCATTGAAATATGTATACTATCATGTAAGAAGCGAATTGCCAGTCTATGTTCCATGCAGGATGCAGGATGTTTGGGGCTGGTGTATGGGGATAATCCGGAGGGATGATGAGGGGTGGGAGGTTGGGAGGAGGTTCATGTTTGGGAGTTCATGTACACCCATGAAGGATTCATGTCAATGTATGCCAAAATCAATACAGTACTGTAAAGTAAAATAAAGTTAAAAAAAATAATATTCATGGAAGGAAAGTAACTTCGTGATAATAAAAAATTCAAACTGCAAAAAAAAAAAAGAAAAATTTTAAGAGCTTTGTAGCAGTGAAGTGTAATTTTAAAAAGAAAAAAAAAATTGCCAGTGGGAGTAGAGAGGCAAATTGAGAAAAGCTGCTTTTTATTAGAACTGTAGCAGATTAAAAAAATCTTAAGCTCCAGACTAAAAATAATACTTAATAAGCTACTTTCGAATATGATACCCAAGAATCACAAGGAAGATAAATAGACAGGACTGTACGCTTCTCTGTGACAGGTACTCTGCCTGTAGAACGTATGACTAATAAGTGCCATTTATTAACACTTCCATGTCATGAGCTTTATGTGCATTATCTTATTTAATCCTCAGCATAGAGCTCGTTCTACTTAGATATACATTTCTGAGATGAGAAAACGAACGCTTGGAGAACTCAGAGAGGTTAAATAACCTGCCCAGATATGTTCACCTAGCAAGTGTGAAGCTAGGATTTGGATTCCTACCTGGCCTTACACCAAAGCCTCATAGTCTCAGGGTGTCTTAGAGGATTCTCAGGTCCTAGTCCATGCTTTAGAATGTAGGCTCACAAATGCATGTGATTCCTGAGCTTAGAAGAGTGGGTTGGTATGACATCCAGTTGTAAATGTAATAAAAATCATTTGGCACCCTTCTTTGGTTCATGTCAGGTCTGAATGCCCAAGTGCGTGCTGGCCACTGGGAGTGGATTGGCGGTGAACCTGTGACCTTCACCAGCTGGAGGAGAAGGCCCCCACAGCGTTCAAGGCATGGCAAGGACTGTGTTTTGGTTCAAAGGCCAGGAAAATGGCACACAAAGCACTGTAGGAAGGGAAAACCTCATAATTATGTGTGCTCCAGGAAACTCTAACTGGCCCTACAAGTATCCACTTGGGATGTTTTTATCTATTTATTTCCAGGATTTGTGCTTACTACTCAATAGAAAACAGAGTGTCATGACTGATGTGGTACATTTCTTCTATCAAAGTGTTTGAAGGATTCTCTATAGTAAAGAAAAATAATAGCTCCAGGAAGATTAATAAATGAATGTTTCTTAGAGGAAAAGATAAATTTTTTGCATCTCAGTACATTTTGAAATAAATCCTCAAGGTATTATGTGGTACAAAATTTGATTATTCTGAAGACTTCATATTTCAGTCAACAGTAATTTCATGGTCCTTGGATTTTTCCCCCAATACTTCAAATGAATACATTCTGAAATCTATATTGCAGGTGCTTCCACCGCTTCCATCTGAGTGAGGCTTACCCTGCCAGTTCATTAAATCAGGGTTGAACTGCAAGGGGTTGCTTTGTCCCTTTGGAGTCCTTTCAAATGTGAAAGCTGAGAGGCTGTGGATAAAAAGGAGAAATCTCTGTGGTGAAAAAGGAAGGCTTTAGATGGAAGAATCTGGCAGATGGAAGTTCATCTGCAAAGCTGTAGTTCAGGTAAGAATTCAGGGATTACCTGTCCTTCAGAAGTCTACCCATCACTTCCCATGAGACAGAGTTCCTTTTCCAGTAAGATGATTGTGCCATTCTAAAGTGAATAATTGGGTTTCCCCAGCATTATAGATTCAGGAGACATTTGAAGGAACATGAGCCTCTGTTCATCCACGCTTGTAGCACTGAGTAGCATTTCTCAAGGACATTTGGAATAAAAATCATATATGGATGATGGTTAACATATGAAAGAAAAATATGGCTTCCTCAAAAGTATCCCAATGAACTATGCAGATGAACAAAGAAAAATAATACTAAAAACAGAGTCCTTGAAAGCCTATATTTTCAGAAAGGATTTTGGTATAATTTTGAGCCCTTAAATATTTAATATGTGTAGAATTGCCATGTTAACCTGATCCTCTAATGAAAAGGTACCTTATTAATTTATAATGGCAGCTGAGTGAAATGTTTTTGTAGCATTAAAGCATGTTGCAGCCTTACAAGAACTCCCTTCTGAAATTAAAACTTAATTATAGGAAATTAGAAATTTATTTCTGAAACATTTACTCACAATTTTCCTCTTTTCATAATCCTTGAAAAATATGGTTGTGTCCCATGTAACTTGCTATTATGAGTACCAGAGTCACTTCAGAATTAAAACAGAGCTACCAAGCAGATCAAAGTTTTGGTGCAGATTTTATTATAATAATACCTTGAGAGAAACTAAACGTGACTGAAGAAATTCAGTCTCATTTTTTGGATATAAAAAACAACAAGCTTGTTTTATTTGTACTTGTTTATCAAGATTTTGGTTAATAGAAATATTTACAAAGACAGATTGGAATGAGATTTAGACATTCTTCCTCTTATAAAATTCCAACATCAGTGTGGAGTCAGGAGACTCCTTACCTTAGGTATCACAAGTAGAATCTGAATTGCTCTGATGTAGAGGTCTTCCATATGACACAAGCAGTTTCTGGTGTTGAATCAGAAGGTGTAAACCCATTCTCTGTATCAGTTGATGTCCCTTCTGATCCATGGGCCTCTGCAATGTTGAAAGATGGGATGCTGAATAAAGAAATGAGGAGTTGTTTACCTGAAGGATTGTACCTAAGACAGAAAGTAAATGGTCAAAGAATGAGGACTTCCTAGATCTGTACTGAATGGAAATCCAGAACCATGGCAACTGTGTAAACCTCATCAGCATGGTAGGTTTTATTATACATTTCTTCCATGTCAGTGATATTAAAATGTAATTGCAAATGTTATTCCTTTCCTTTTTTTTTTTTTTTTATTTTTTTGTGAGTTTTATTTTTTTATTTATTATTATTTACTTGTTTATCAAGATTTTGGTTAATAGAAATATTTACAAAGACAGATTGGAATGAGATTTAGACATTCTTCCTCTTATAAAATTCCAACATCAGTGTGGAGTCAGGAGACTCCTTACCTTAGGTATCACAAGTAGAATCTGAATTGCTCTGATGTAGAGGTCTTCCATATGACACAAGCAGTTTCTGGTGTTGAATCAGAAGGTGTAAACCCATTCTCTGTATCAGTTGATGTCCCTTCTGATCCATGGGCCTCTGCAATGTTGAAAGATGGGATGCTGAATAAAGAAATGAGGAGTTGTTTACCTGAAGGATTGTACCTAAGACAGAAAGTAAATGGTCAAAGAATGAGGACTTCCTAGATCTGTACTGAATGGAAATCCAGAACCATGGCAACTGTGTAAACCTCATCAGCATGGTAGGTTTTATTATACATTTCTTCCATGTCAGTGATATTAAAATGTAATTGCAAATGTTATTCCTTTCCTTTTTTTTTTTTTTTTAGGTTATGGTGGGAGTGGGAAGGAAGGAAATGGAGCAATGGTATTGATAGAATGGGAAAGGGAGACCATAGATAAGGGGAGAGTAGAGAGAAGGATTGAGTAGGAAGAGATGGGAGTTGATTGGTAGCTAAGAAAGAGAGCATCAGAAAGAAGGACTTGAATGCCACCCAGCTCTTCTCTCTAGACTTGAATACTGACTCAGGAAAAGTCCCATATAATCCAAGGGCATTAACCAAGCTTGATAATGTGTATCTTTTCAAGAATCTTGTGACTGTTGGTCTTTAACAAAATAAACATATGTGTAGTAGATATCTGCTAAACATAAACTCAAAAAACATATGACAGTTATTCCATCTTCTTCCAAGGGGTGGTAAAAATGAACCAGGTGTCATTTACTTACATTTTTTTTTTTAGTTTATTTTTAAGACAGACAAAAAGAATATGCAAATACTTAACACTATCGTTCTGTATAATTTAAACCATATACTAGTGCTAATTAATTTCTGTGACAAAGCAGCATATTAATTGTACTGTACCTAGTGTTATACAAAAATTAATAAAATAAGCTATTTCTAGTTCTGAATTACTATTCCTTTAGTGTTTAACACTTTATATTTATTTTACCCATTTAAGAAGAAATGGAGGAAAAACTGAACATGTCTTTTTCATCCTTACTGTTTAGATCAGCCTTTCATTTTACAGCTTCCATCCATTTATCCATTCATCCATTCATCCATCCACCATCCATTCAACAAGTATTGGTTGTGAAGTGCCTGATACTGTTGTAGATACTGGGTATATGTAGTGGATGAGATAGAAAGTTAAAGTAGAAAAGCATGGCATGTATATGTAAATTTCTAATAGTTGTTTTTAAGCATGGAGCTTTAAAAAAAATATATGTATATATCAGGGAGAAAGTCACAGTGGAAGTCATTGATTGCATTATCCCTTTTCAGAATCAGAGGGAAAGCCACACTGATACAAAGAGCTCAGACCATCTTTTGTTTTATTTCTCAACTGATTAAGAAGTTGGTGTGAACTTCCTGAATTTATAATCAGTCAAGGTGCTATTGATAACAGTTGTTTCAAAGGTTAGGAGTGAAAGATTTCAAATCCAGCTAATTAATTTTGTAACAATTATTTTTTCCAAAGAGACAAGCAGTGTGTATCTCTGTGTCTTTGAGATTCCTGGAGTAACAGGAATAAGGAAGAGAGATCTTTGATGTCATTTCCTCTAATAGTATACGGCAGAAAAGATCGAAGTCCTCAGAAGTTAAAGTGAGAAGAAATCAGCACCAGAGAGCTACAGTCTTCCAAGCTGTAGGCTGGGTCTCTTCTAATTATTCCATATGTCTATTATCACTCTGAGCAAATGGTTTATTATATTCCAGTAAAATACCTTTCAGTGGTGAGTATTATGAGGTTCACCATATACCTAAAAACATTGTTCTAAGGAAAAGAAGATGGACACAAAAGGCCACGTATTGACTGATTCCCTTTATATGAAACGTCCAGTTTAGGCAGAGGCTCAGTGGAAGGGGAAACTGGAACTAGCTGCTTCTGGGAAGAGGGTTCCTTTCCGAGGGAATGGAAGTGCTCTGGAATTAGATGGTGGCGATGGTTGCACAGTACAATGAATACGCTGAAAACTACTGAAGTGCACGCTTTAAAATGGTGCATTGTATGTTATAGGAAGTATATCTCAATAAAAAATTCTATTAAAAATCACCACATAAAGATGTATTTTAGAAAACTATAAGTGGGTTGATGTATTAGCTGTACGTTTATGCAATTCATCCAAGATACTTTTTCCAGTCTCTGCCCCAGGTCTTTCTCAGGTTTTTGTTTATTTGTTAATACAGTTGGTTAAGGGAAAGAAAATGCTGATTTGACAGAGTTTTAAAATTTACAGTGCTGCTTTATTGATCTTCCTCCTCTTTCCCCCCATTAATCATGGGAGAGCGGTTATTGATGGCGGCATGTGTCTGGATGCCTGTAATATCCAGAATGCCTTGATTTTCTTAAAATTAATTTTATAAGTCTTTAGAATAGGATTGTGCAGGAAATGAATATACTGTCCTCATAACTTACACATATAACTGTTCGTTTTGAGCAGTTTTTATGGGTCTTATATATTCTGCTAGGCAATAAAATTTAGTTTATCTTAAGACAGAAAGGAACAAAAATCAACTGACACTTCCATTAAAGGCCTTATGGTAACCTGCAATACTTTTTCTGAGCAATGAAGTATATGAGTTCACCTTTTGCTTCTATTCCCATCTGTATTTTTGCTTCCCAAAGGCAATCAATCCCAACTTTCCCTACAGAAGAAAAATGGAAAAAAAGATACATTATCCTAAAACTAGTCAAAGGAAAGCTGGAGTGGCTACGTTATCAGAGTAAATTTTAGAGCAAAGTATATTATCCAGGATAAAAACTTACCATTTGAAGGAGTCAATAAATCAAGAAGACATATTTATGTATCTAATAACTAAGTTTAAAAATACATGAAGCAAAAACTGAGAGAACTGAAAGAAGGAATAGGCAAAATCTCTAATTATAGTCAGTAATGTTAATCCCCCTCTCTCAAGGATCGATAGAACAAGTAGGCAGGAAATCAGTAAGGTTATAAAAGTATGGACACTGTTAACCAAATTAACCTCATAGACATTTATCGAACACTCCACTGCAAAACAGCAGAATATACGTCCTTTTCAAGTTCTCAGGGAACATATACCAGGCAGGCCATATTCTGGGACATAAAATGAGTCTCAATAAATTTTTAAAAATTCAAGTCAACAGCAAAATTCTGTAAAGCAATTATCCTTCAATAAAAAATAAATTAATTAAAAAATTCAAATCATATAAAGTATGTTCACTGGCGACAGTGGAATTAAACGAGAAATCAATAACAGAAATATCTCTGGAAAAGCCTTAAGTGTTTGGAAACTAAATTATAGACTTCTTTAATGTAGGAAGTAAGGAAGAAATCAAAGAGGAAATTAAAAAGTATGGTAAACTGAATGAAAATGGAAACACATCAAAGTTTGTAGGATACTATTAAAGCAGTACTTATGGGGAATTTTATAGCACTAAATGCCTACATTAGAAAGGAAGAAAGTATTAGCCTCAGCTTCCACTTCAAGAAAATAGAAGACATGAGTAAGGAAATGAAAAATATCACAACAGAGGCCAGTGAAATAGAAAACAAAAATCAGTAGGGGAAAATCAGTGAAACCAAAAGTTGCTTTTCTGGGAATATTGATAAAGTTGGTGAATCTAACCAGATTGATGAGGAAAACATGAGAAGAGGACACAGGTGGCTAATATCAGGAATGAGAAGTAACATCAGGCGACAGCACTGCGTCTTCTATAGCTACTGAAAGAAAAATAAGGGACTATCATGAACAACCTATATCAACAGACAACTTACATGGTCAAATTCCATGAAAGAGAAAAACTCTCAAATCTCAGTGAAGAAAAGATAGGTAACTTGAGGAAACTCTAAAACTATTGCAGAAGCTGAATTTGAAGTTTCTTACAAAGAAAATTCCAGGCTCAGATAGCTTTACTATTGAATTCTACAAATATTTAAGAAATAGTTCCTAATCTACAAAAGTCAGAAAATCGCAGAGGGGAGAATATTTTCTTACTCCTTCTCTAAGACCACTGTTACTCTGACAAGCAAACCGTACAACAATATTATAAGAAAAAAAAACTACAGATCAATATCCCTCATGAATATACAGGGAAAAATTCCAAAAAAATTTTTTTGCCAATTAAAATCTAACAATGCATGCATGCTGCTGCTGCTAAGTTGCTTCAGTCGTGTCCAACTCTGCGACCCCATAGACAGCAGCCCACAAGGCTCCTCCGTCCCTGGGATTCCCCAGGCAAGAACATTCGAGTGGGTTGCCATTTCCTTCTCCAATGCAGGAAAGTGAAAAGTGAAAGTGAAGTCGCTCAGTCATGTCTGACTCGTAGCGACCCCATGGACTGCAGCCTACCAGGCTCCTCTGCCCATGGGGTTTTCCAGGCAAGAGTGCTTCAGTGGGTTGCCATTGCCTTCTCTAACAATGCATGTAAAAGGATAATACATCCTACCCAAAACACTGTTTAAAAAAAAAAGATAGGCTATGGACTCGGAGAAAATATTTACTATGCATATATATGATAAAGACTTGTGTGCACACTCTGTTTTTTAAAACTCCAATATATAGAATATAAGAATAAAGAGGTAGAATATTTGAACAGATACTTTACCAAAGAGAATATATGGATGAAAATTACATGAAAATATGTTTCCTATTAATTAGTCATTAAGGAATTATAAACTAAAGTCACAATAAGATAGTACTAATCTCTACTAGAATAGCTAAAATTAAAGAGGCTGACTGTACTATGTGTTGAAGGAACTGGAGCTCTCATACATTGCTGGTGGAAATATAAAATAGCCCAACAACATTGGAAAGAAATTTGGTGGTTTTTTCAAAAGTTAAACATGTATATGATCCAACCAATCTACTCCTAGGTATTTATCTAAGAGAGAAAAATACATATCTCCATTGAAAGACTTGTACATAAATGTTCATAGTAGCTTTATTTGTAACAGCCAGAATTGTCAACAACCATCTGTTATCAATGACTGGATAAGTAAATTATAGCATATCTCTATAATGAAATACTATGCAGGAGTAAAGCAAATGAGAACTTTCTACCACATGGATAATTGTTCAAATATTTATGCTGAGTGAAAGAAGCCTGATAACAAGAGAATACATAGTGTGTGTGTACTCCACTAACAGAAAATTCTGGAACATGCAACATAATCTATATTGACAAAAAGTAAGTGAGATGTTATCTGGAAACGACTGAGGAGGACAGGAAAGAACAGAGGAAAGGATTGCCAAGGGGCACAAAGAAAGGTTAACAGGGGATGGATGTGCTCACTATTTTGATTTCAGTGAATGTTTCACAGGTACACGCATTTTTACATATCCAGTTTGCCAATTCGAGAGATTTAAGAGACACGAGTTAGATCCCTAGGTCGGGAAGATCCCTTGGAGGATGGAATGGCAACCCACTCCAGTATTCTTGCCTGGAGACTCCTCTGTCTGGTAGACTCTGTGCAACATGGGGCTGCACAGAGTCGGACATAACTGAAGTGACTTAGCACATATGCATCCACACATATATGTATGTGTGTGTCAAAATCTGTCCAACCATACACTTTAAATACATCGTTTATTATATCTCATTTATCCTTCAATAAAACTATTTAGAGAAATAAAACAATGAAATAATGTCTGCAACATCATGGAAAAGTTTCAAAAGAAAAGGAAAGCTATATGAATTGTTGTTCAGTTGCAAAGTTGTGTCCAACTCTGTGACTCCATGAACTGCAGCATGGCAGGCTTCCCTGTCCTTCATTGTCTCCCAAAGATATCTATTTCAGGGCAATAAAAGTTGGAACAAATGTATGTGATTTAAATGTCCAACAACAGAAGAATGCTTAATGGAATATTCTATTGCTTCCACTAAAATGATAATTCTAGTGTACAAAGTTAATTTTAAGTAGCAGAGTTTAAAATACTGTGTGCACAAGTTTAATAGCCATATTACAATAGGCGAACTGACAAGGGAGGAATGCTTGATATAGTTTTACATCTCAGTCCCACCACTGTCTAGCTGTGTATTCCAAACTTGGGTTTCTCATCTGGAAAGTGGAGGTAATAACTTCCTAAAGAAATTCTTGAGTGAATTAAGTGTGAAACTATGAAGAAAATGCCTGGATCATAGTAGGCATTCAATAAAACACATCTTTGTAAAAGCTGAAGAGCTATAAGTGTGTGTGTGTGTGTGTGTTTGATGCACAGTCCTTGGAAGAGGGTGACAATTTCAAACAGTGTTGTCCTGACCAGTAAACGGGAAGAGGAGCAGGGGCAGGACAGCTGGGGTTTTGAAGTTCCATATTACCAGTGAGAGGATTCCCATGTATGAGGACACTTTGTTGAACATAGAGGTGTTTCCAGCTGTTGGAAGAACCTAGAAGACTGATTTCTTTCTTTTTAAAACTCCAGTATGCCTTGCTTTCATGCATGATCTTTTTTAAAAAATTGGAATAGAATTGCTTTGTAATGTTCTGCTAGTTTCTGCTGTACAATGAAGTGAATCACCCATATGTATACACATACCCCTTCCCTCCAGGACCTCCCTCCCACCCCCCAACCCCACCCCTCTAATTCATCACAGAGCACTGAGCTGAGCTCCCTGTGCTATAGGGCAGTTTCCCACTAGCTATTTATTGTACACCTGGGAGTGTATTGAGGTCAAACCTGATCTCCCAATTCATCCCACCCTTCACTTTCCCTGACTGTGTCCCACCTCTTTGTCCACCCACATCTCTACAAATGCAGATCGATTGTACCCAAATCTTATTATAAAGAAAGAAAAGTTAGGAAATAGCTTTTCCACTGACAGAAAGGATTGTTTGTTTTGCTAAAAGATTGTTTACTGGTAAGGACTTGGGTGATAGTTATTTTCTAAAAATGGTTCCTCAGTGAGGCCGTATTCTCAAAATTCCCTTTTATATTCAGTAAGTGACACACTTGCTACATATACTGAGGATTCATCGGGGCCCGAAAGAACACGTGTGTTGGCTATTCATGCATGCATGCCTAGTCACTCAGTTGTGGCCGACTCTTTGCGACCCCATCGACAGTGGCCCACCAGCCTCCTCTGTCCATGGGGATTCTTCAGGCAAGAACACTGGAGTGTCTTTCTATGCCCTCCTCCAGGAGATCTTCCCAACCCAGGGATCAAACCTGTGTCTCTTGCATTGGCAGATGGATTCTTTACTGTCTGAGCCACCAGGGAATGTCCCACTAAATGAAGACAATGGTGGTTTGAAGTGTACGGGAGTCAAGAAAGATTCTCCTAGAAGCTGAAAGACAGACAAGGTCAGGTGAGACTGACATCCAGTAAATCACCTTCTTGCCTAAGATTTCCCACCGAGCAGAATCCTTAGGTCATGTTGGTGACTAGCCATGAATAGCAGGCCTCTAAGAGTTTCAAATTTGAATCAAGAGTTGAACTTTTGCAACTGTGACGAAGGCCTGCCTGACTTTATAGCAAACTCAGGCCCAGGGTCAGGTACACAACAGAAGGCAAGCCTTACTGGAAAGTTCTGCTTTGCTTTAGCACTTTATTCTCATGATTTTTCACAGTTTGTCTCATGCCACCTTATTACTTAATTCCCACACCTTGGAGGGAAAAATGTGTAATATTTTAATATTTATGTTACAGATACTTAACATTATGCTTCTGCATAGGTGTTGCCAAGACGGCAAAGCCAACCTTTATTTATAGAGGGTAGAAAATATAAATCTGTCTAAAATCTTTCATGAAAGGAAGGTCTTAATATTTCCAGAGTTGATTCTGGTGCCTACTCTTGGAGAGCTTTAGAGAAGCGTTGTCAACACAAGGTGCCATTGTTTTAGGTTTCCTATCCATGGCTTGCCTTTTTTCCCCCAAAACTTCCCTCTCTTTTGGCAACTTCTCTTTACATTCTGTCCTACATTTGGCCTCGAGACAGTTGAAAGCTTTGCAAGTTGATTTTCCGTTCCCATCTGAGTTTTAGCTTAGCCGTGGAACTGTTTTCCATGTGTTTTTAATCATTTGTCCATGTGTTGTGAGCTTATAGGGACAATATGGTTCCCTCAATCTGCCTGCATTGTAAAAGCAGAAACTGGCACGGTGGCCAGTGGGGGAACAGTTTTCAGACAGATGCCCCCTACACTCATTTCTGTTGGTGATACACCATCCCTATCTTCCAACTAGAGGAAAGCAATTTATAAACTGTGTAAAGTTCCCTAACATAAGAGTTTGCTGGCCTGAGTTGCCTTTTCTGGGAGTATAATCATCTTTCAGAAGAGATTTGCCTGGGACCTGTGGCTGATATGACAAAGTTCAAAGAGCTACTCTGAAACCGTGGCCAGGTTGGAAACTAAAGTTTTATTTTGAGGCTTCCCAGATCTAGTGGAAATCTGATTTTAAAATACAGTCTAAACACAGAGAATTAAGGATAAGTTCTCCAGGACAAAGTGATACCTCTTAGAAAGTGAAGCATGACAAGGACCCACGGCAGAAGGTGTTGTCCAAAATTTTTCCTCGACTTGATGGTTGAAGCCAACATTCATTAACCTAAGTGTAGAGTGAGGAGCCGGGAAGGGGAAAGAAGCAAAAGAATGCATTCAGCAAAATTCCTGTTCTCCAAGTTGCTGACTGTGCAGTCTCCAGCAAACATAGACCGCGCCTCTGAGGCCTCTCAGGAAGACACGCATGCGTTCAAATGGCGCCAGCGCTGAGGAGTCACTAAATGGCAGGGTAAAGAAGGCGCTGCAAACAAATCCTGGTGTTCTGTGTGAGGTGAAAGTGTTTGTTAGTTGCTCAGTCACGTCCCACTCCTTGCTACCCCGTGGACTGTGGGCCACTAGGTTCCTCTGTCCATGGGATTCTCTAGGTGAAAATACGGAGTGGATTGCCAGTCCCCTTTCCAGGGGGTCTTTCCAACCCAGGGGTCAAACCGCGGTCTCCTGCACTGCAGGCAGATTCTTTTCCGTCTGAGGCACCAGGGGAACCCTATGGGTGCGGTGACTGCTAGTAAAACTTATGTTCTGCAGAAAGCTGGTTTCATGACAGGTCAGCTCCTGGAGGTTAAGATTTCAGCTTTCTCATAGCTCTTTTGCCCACTCTGACCTCCCATTCTTTCACCATTTTGTTTAGGGCCAAGTTCCTAAGAAATAAGTTTAATGTTGCAGAGCATTCTAGTAGCTACACAGAGTCATGGGTGACCCTGGGAAGAAAGACTTAAAGGAGTGCTGGAGCAAAAAGCTAGACTTCAGTGGGTTGATATGTCAGTGGAAGCGAGACAGTGGAGTTTGGGTTTGGACAATTTTTTTTTCCAGTATTTGCCTGGGAAGGCAGAAGATACCACTGAAGAATAGAACCTGGAAATTGCTGTGAAATCAAAGAGGCATTTTTTAAAGCTTCAAAACAAGCACACATTATATAAATGCTGATAGGCAACCGGCGGAGTGAAGGGAGCTGAATGATATGGGGTGGGAGAGACTATTAATAAAGGAGGTGGGAAAGGATGGATTCCAAGAACAGAGTGGAAAGGAGAAAAGAATTGTTGTGGTCTGACAGTCAAGTAAAGGACATGCTCCCATCTGATCACTTCTGTCTTTCTCTGTGGAAGAAGAGGGTGAGGTCATTTGCTGAAAATGTCAAGGAGAAATGAAAATGTCTACATGGTGAAGGTAGTCATTCTGGAAAAGCTACTGGGGATGAGACAGCTGCTAAGGTTGAACGAGCTGATGGATATGAGCCACCAGTCCAAGAATCAGTTTAAAATGCAAACTCTTAATGGTGACAAATAAAAGATCTTATTTGTGGTAAAAAAAAAAAAGAAAGAAAGAAAGAAAGAAAGGCAGAGAAGTCAGAGGTTTGAGATTATTAGAGAAGATTTTTAAATGATCTACCTGCAAAATGTAGAGAGAGCTGACTAGAGTAATAAGAAAAATTGCTGGGTGGAATTGACAGTTCAGTTAAAATGAGAGGTAATTTATATAGAGTCAATTTTCACCATTTTGTCATTGTCTCTGCCAGTATTCTATGTCAAAGTAGCCCAGGGAAGAGGGAGTGGAGTGTTTCCAGGTTTGAAATTCTACTAGATCATGCAAGAGAAAGGGGAGCAAGGAAGTTGGGAATATTGTAAAAATTTGAAATGACGGGCCATGGATCCAAGCTGGATAGGGAAGAAAATGAAGACCGGTTTTAGATATTCATTCATTCATTCATTTTAAACCAGTATTTTTGAACATCTACTACAAGAAAAGACCTGAGATGGTGACTAAGAAAGGCAGAACCCCTGCTTTCATGGACTTTAAAATCCAAAGTAGAGACAAATATTAAATGTTCACACAATAATTATTCAACTGCAATTCTGGTAGCACCATTATAAGGATGAAGCAGAAAACAAATGCTGTGGAAACAATTGAGAGAATAGAAGCCACAGAAGTTGCCCTGAGAAAGTGGAATGTGACATTCCCAGTCTAGAGGTGGAGCAATTTCTGGGGATAGCAGGGGTCAGAATGTAAAGGGGATGGAGAGGCCTGTTGACTAGAAGTTACCAGGCTGCAGCCATATAACACTGACAGCAGGTTATTTGTTCAGACCTGTCCTGAATTTACCCAGGATGCTGAAGTGCATCCTGAAGTTACCCAGGCTGACAATAGGATTTGCAGTGAAGAGAAAGGCAATGAGCCAGATGAGGAAGGCAGGGCAGGTAGGATTGTTTCTGGCAAGGTTTAGGGACAAGAAGTCAAGTCCCTGAGATCATGTTGCTTATAAACTGTAAAGGCAGAGCCAGGAATCAGATTAAAAGTTTTTCTGGCTTCAAATCTGAAGCCACTTCCACTTATATTACTGTCTCTCAGCTTTCTGCAGTGAAAGTTGATCAGGGTAAATCTTAAGAAGTAGCAAGAAGGTGATGACAGAGGTTTAGGATCAGTGAAGACATCCTGGACTGACTATAGAGGCTGTGGGTGGTGAGGGATGGATGGCTGGTGGAGGATGGGGCGCAGGGTGAAGTGGCCCGGCTGCCTTGGTCTACTTTTCAGATTTATAGGAGCCCTCTCTGCCATCTTGGTAGGTAGCTTATTTGTCAAATTTAGGTATTGTCCATGACTTGTGCACGGTAATAGATATAGCCCCAGTAGCAAAAAATAAAATGCTTCCTCATGGTGTGGGAGTGATTTGGACACAGAGCAGTAAGTTTGCTGAAACTGAGTAACCTGACCTTAAAAGGCAGTACTGGAATCAGCGCCTAAATGTGGAAATAGAGAAGTTTTATAATATGGTCCACCATTTGGTATTTGTCCTCTTCTATTTGCTACATTTTTTTTTCTTCAAGTGGTGCCTTAGTTTGCCATCGCTGCCATCACAAAGTACCAGAGGCCTGGTGGCTTAAATGGTACAGATTTGTTTTTTCACAGTTTTGGAGGCGGGAAGTCCAAAGTCATCGTGTTTGTAAGATTGTTTCCTTCTTTGCTTGGCATGTAGACAGCCGTCTTCTTATGTCTTCACGTCATCTTTCTTCTGCGTGTGTCTTTGTCCCAGTCTCTCTTTTTAATGAGACATCGATCTTACTGGTTTAGGACCCACCATAGTGGCCTCACTTTAATTTAATCACCTCTTTAAAGGCCCTATTTTCAAAAACAGTCACAGCTGAGGTGCTGGGGGTTATGACGTCAACATATGAATATGGGGCAGGGGAGACACAACATTTTTTTTTAATATAATTTAATCTTTTTTCACTTATGCAAAGGTTTTTAATTAAAATTTGACTGAAATTTCCACTTTCTCTGACGTTCATCAGTGGCTCTTTCACGTTAAAGTATTTTAACTTAAAATTTTATGTATTTCTTTTATTTTAAAAGATTGACCATAAATAAGTTGACAACAGTGATGGCCACATGGCAGGACAGTAAGCCTGGGAGGTCAGAGGAAGGTTTACCTTTTATCATACAATTTGTTTTATGATCTCAATCTTGTTACTATACCTATGTATTACTAATCAAAAATAAAATAAAAATATTTGCATGACAGGTACTGTACTACGTTGTGCAATCTTTATTTGCAAATATTTATCAAGTAAAATGAGCAGAAATACAGTCCACTGTGCCTTTGGGATTAGTATCCACCTGAAAGTCCCCCATCCGTGCTAGGAATGGTGTCTGCCTTGGTTTTCCTTGTGTAACTCATTTTGAATAAACTCCCTCTAGATCGCAGACTTCACTAGGCCTGGACAAGGACACTAAGTTATCCCCAGGACCTAGCACAGAATTGGCACTCAGAGATATTCTGTGTGAGTGAGTGTATTCACGAGTCCAATAAGTGAAAGTCCCTCCTTTGGAGAAGAAGGACTCCCTAATGTTTTCTTTCTACAGAAAGTAGCAGGGAGGAGAGTGCAGGGAGAGAATTCTATGTTTTAAATAATTTACTAAACTAATTCATGATGATAAACAGTTTAAGGAGAAATTACTTACTCTTAAACCTTAAATTTGCTGCCTTCCTTGTTTTTTGGTAAAGAAAAGATTCTGCCTTCTTCTGAGTTCTTTTTAAATAATCTAAATTCCAACGGTCCTGTTGCTACTTTATATTTTGAAAAGACAGATAGTTGTGAAGCAATGGCATGTGCTCTAAATAGATTTCTTCCACAAATCCATCTGCCCAGATTCCCCCTTCTGTCTCTCTGTTTAGCTCTAATGCCTACCTCCTGCCCCAATACTGCCTCTCACCTTTTGTTGATTTAGGTCTGGGATTTTTAGAAAAGAACTGTTTTCCCTTGGAGAGCACTATACTGCTTTTAGCTTCTTTCTGAGAGTCTGGAAGAGGAACAGAAAACATGTCTGTTACTGTTCTCTCACAGACACACTGGGAGCTCCTGAAGACAGCCTAGTGCCCACACAAACAGGCCGAGTGAAACTCAGAGTCCAGGTGATGCCTAGTTGAAAATAGTACACTTGCACTCTCTGGCTCACACACAGGCGTGAGCGTGGTCTCAGGAAGCAGACCTAGGCAGGCCTGGGCTCATGAGATCTCAGGCCTGCCTTCTGCTGTGGCATTTGCTACTAAGGACATCAACAATTTGTGGTGCTGTCTCCACACCACAGCTCCCTGCTGTGTCTGGAGACCCCCTCCACACCTACCTCCATTTGGTTTCATCCAAACTGGGAGATCACTATATGCTTATATCACCAAAGATCAACAGAGGCAGCATATTTTTTGCTGAAAAACTCCACAGTGTTTCTGTTTTGGAGAATAAACTGTAATGTATCACACACACAGATTTAGCACTGATGAAAGGACACAGTGGTGAAAGGTGAATGTCTCCTGCCCTTAGCTGCAAAAGCCAGGGGTTGAAGACAAACTTCCACACTGTTGTACTCATCACAGAAGGCTTTACTTCGCTAGGTTTGCCTTCAAGATACTTACACATTTCTCAACAGGAATAACAGAACAGCAAAAGCAAATCCTCCCTGAGCAGTCTTTAAGTGACATTTATAAACACCAAAATTAATATCAGAAGAAGAGGAGTTTAGGACTAAATAAAGGTTAAGTATTGATAACTGACATTCCTACAGCTAATATAATAAGGTTATAAAATGAGTGAAACCACAAGACTACTTGAGGGCAGAAACTAAGGTTTCATCATTTTTTATCACCTTCTAGTGTTTAATATGATGCCTGGCCCACCAAGTGACCCTTCTATAAATTTAAACTCAAAAGAAATTATTTTAACTGTGTCCAATGTTCAGAGACAGGCAACCTGAGACTCCAAGGAGAATTTCTGGAATAGACTTTAGTCTGGAAGATGCTGGACACTGTGATTGATGGCAGTGGAACTTCAGGCACTGAAGAGTAAAGTCTAAAAGGAATTAGGAAGCTAGAGGGGTGGGAAGGATGCTTAAGGGCAAGGCAGGAAATATGTATACACGTGGCTGATTCACTTTGTTGTACAGCAGAAACTAATGCACCATTGTAAAGCAATTATAGTCCAATAATAAAGATTTTTTTTAAACTAAGAATAAAAAAATAAAAGGAACCAGGAACATATCATAGTTAGCTCCCACAACATATTTATAATTAAATGGCCAGCTAATATGAATTATACAATTAGAGTGGCCAGTTCTGAGAGGTCTATTGCATTGGATGGCTAAAGGAAATTAAGAAATTCAAGCAGCAGTCAATTTTTAAAAAATACTCTTAAAAATGACAAATATTAATATTTAGTAGGGATCAGCTGTACCTTAATTAATACTAGCACAGGTTCTCTGAGTATTTGGTACAAGTAAAATACATCTCTTCTGATTAGATTTCTGGAAAAATGATGGCTCATTTAAAAAAATTCATTATTGTAGGTAAAAGGACTTATTTGAGGCTTTGTCTCTTAGAAAACTGTGGAAAATTCTGAAGGAGATGGGAATACCAGATCCCCTGACCTGCCTCTTGAGAAACCTATATGCAGGTCAGGAAGCAACAGTTAGAACTGGACATGGGACAACAGACTGGTTCCAAATAGGAAAAGCAGTATGTCAAGGCTGTATGTTGTCACCCTGCTTATTTACCTTATATGCAGAGTACATCATGAGAAACTCTGGGCTGGAAGAAGCACAGGCTGGAATCAAGATGGCTGGGAGAAATATCAATAACCTCAGATATGCAGATGACACCACCCTTATGGCAGAAAGTGAAGAAGAACTAAAGAGCCTCTTGATGCAAGTGAAAGAGGAGAGTGAAAAAGTTGGCTTAAAGCTCAACATTCAGAAAACTGAGATCATGGGANGATGACACCACCCTTATGGCAGAAAGTGAAGAAGAACTAAAGAGCCTCTTGATGCAAGTGAAAGAGGAGAGTGAAAAAGTTGGCTTAAAGCTCAACATTCAGAAAACTGAGATCATGGGATATGGTGCCATCACTTCATAGCAAATAGATGGGGAAACAGTGGAAACAGTGTCAGAGTTTATTTTGGGGTGCTCCAAAATCATTGCAGGGTGATTGTAGCCATGAAATTAAAAAATGCTTACTCCTTGGAAGGAATGTTATGACCAACCTAGATAGCATATTAAAAAGCAGAGACATTACTTTGTCAACAAAGGTCCATCTAGTCGAGGCTATGGTTTTTCCAGTAGTCATGTATGGGTGTGAGAGTTGGACTATAAAGAAAGCTGAGTGCTGAAGAATTGATGCTTTTCAACTGTGGTGTTGGAGAAGACTCTTGAGAGTCCCTTGGACTACAAGGAGATCCAACCAGCCCATCCTAAAGGAAATCAGTCCTGGCTGTTCACTGGTAGGACTGATGTTGAAGCTGAAACTCCAATCCTTTGGCCACCTGATGTGAAGAGTGACTCATTTGAAAAGACCCTGATGCTGGGAAAGATTGAGGGCAGGAGGAGAAGGGGATGACAGAGGATGAGATGGTTGGATGGCATCACGGACTCAATGGACATGGGTTTGGGTAGACTCTGGCAGTTGGTGATGAATAGGGAGGGCTGGCATGCTACGTTTCATGGGGTTGCAAAGAGTCAGACATGACTGAGCAACTGAACTGAACTGAACTCTTAGAAATGAGGCATAACTATTAAGAAGAACAGTAGTTCTGGAAAAAATATTCCAATGGGTCACTTCTTAGAAAAAAAGATTAATCATTACTGAAAAAAAGGGGTTATGTTCCAGGATTATGTGTGTTAATGAAAGCAAGAAATGATGATTGAATTAAAAGGAGAGAAAGGCAAGCAGGTGTTAGGTTGATTCCCAGTGGAAATACTGTTCAAATATTGTAGAGGGTTGTTGGAACTGAATTCTGAGGTTCATTTTTGTGGAAATGTTTCTTTCTTACACCTTTGTCTGATTTATACTGTTTTAAAATGATAGTCATCTAACAAATTTTCCTTTGATCCCTGAATACTCATGTTTGCCTCCATCTTTATTTAACCTGGTCATCAATTATTGCAGTATAAAGAAAATTATGTGGGCCAGCCAGCTTCATGCCCCAGAGCTATCAAACCTGGTTCATAGAATCCACGTTTTCAAGTCTGGCTCTTTGTTTTGGGGAAAAAAAAGTCAGTAGGGTGGCTTGAGGGAAAGACATTTCCCCTTCCTAACTGAGGGCTAATGAGCTGTCAGTCTATTACTTAGAATCCTGTTGAGAGATTTGTGTGAACAATTGAGAAAGTTTATCTGATGATTAATCAGTTGTGAAATTTAGCACCAAGTATTTGATTCTTAAGGTGAGGGGATTACTTGGGAATTGTGAGTTTCCATGTGTGGAAAAGGAGACTATACTCCCTTCACTGTTACCGTGCAAAAATCAACAGCCACAACCATATCTCAGAAATAGGAGCATCCTTTTCTCAATGAACGTAACACCCCTCTATTTCTTCCTTTCTCTTTCTTACAACTTTTATATATGTCTTTGGCTGCTCCCGTGTGTGTGTGTGTATGTGTGTTTGTGTGTGTGTAGAGCCTAATGGCCTGAACTTTGGT
Source organism: Oreotragus oreotragus (assembly GCA_006410675.1). Lineage (NCBI taxonomy): Eukaryota > Metazoa > Chordata > Mammalia > Artiodactyla > Bovidae > Oreotragus > Oreotragus oreotragus. Next base: position 250,711 of record SJYX01018346.1, read on the forward strand.
TAAATGTATACATTAATTTTTACCTGATACACTTCTCTCTTAAAGAGGAGAAGGAGGAGAAGGGGACGACAGAGGATGAGATGGCTGGATGGCATCACTGACTTGACGGACATGAGTTTGAGCAAGCTTGGGGAATTTTGGTGATGGAAAGGGAAGCCTGGTGTGCTGCAGTCCATGGGGTCACAAAGAGCTGGACATGACTGAGCAACTGAACTCTCTTAAAAACGTGTCAGTTCTATCTCAGCACAAAGCAGATGCACCACAGATGTTAGCTTACTCTGGCCCTAATAACAGTGATGGGAAATCCAGGCAAAGACGTGTTGTTTTCACTAATACTGCTCCTTAAATCTCAGACGATAAAGTGTCAGCTAATTACCCCCTGGGTCCTTGGCTTTCACTGGAGCCTTCTAAAATACACAAAACCAAAATGAAGGCAGAACACTATTAGCACTCCATAATTCAAGCAAACAAAAGATGTGTTTACTCTGCCTGGCTACTGACCACCTGCCTTCCCATCCCACAAGGCAGGTATCCATATATAGCATCTCCCTGGTCACAGTCCTGCAGGGAGTGAACCTCTTTCTGGGCCTCACAGTCTGTGAATCTGCAAGAAGCGGGCCCGACAACATGCCTCTTCTCTTCCTTCAGCTGCTGGTGCTTCTACCTCTTGGGGAGGCTGTACAGCACGGGGATGGTCGCCAGAGGCAGAGTTCTGTCTCTCTCATGCTCCTAGAAAGGAATCGCAGAGAGCTCTCCGTGGGCACTCAGGAGGAAGCAGAGGAGAAGCCAGATTTATTTGTGGCCGTGCCACACCTGATAGGTGCCAGCCCTGCAGAGGAGGGCCAGAGGCAGAGAGAAAAGATGCTGTCCAGGTTTGGGAGATTCTGGAAGAAGCCCGAGAGGGAGCTGCACCCATCCCAGGGCTTGGTCAGTGAGCAGATCTTCCCTAGGACTTGGAGCCTCACTCAGCCCAAGGATAAGATGCCAATGGAGAAATCTCCTCTCCGGGAAGAAGCCAAGAAATTCTGGCACCACTTCATGTTCAGAATGAGTCCAGCTTCTCAGGGGATCATCCTGCCTATCAAAAGCCACGAAGTGCATCAGGAGACCTGTAGGACAGTGCCCTTCAGCCAGGTATTTGTTCTGGGTGGGGGCGGGGATCCAGATTTTCAGGAGGGAGTGGACAGCTGGGATGGGTAAAAAGCAGGGAACGAATGTGCCAGGAGTCTGAGTCTCACCTAATTTCCAGATTAGGTCCCTGGACCTTCATCACGGTATTTGGCAAAGTATGCTCATATCCCCTAAATTTCTTTCTAACCTTGTAAATGCTGCAAATATGGTATGATGATACTGCTAATGTTAGAAATCATTCATATTGATCACACAGAGCTATTTTTTGGTTTTATTTATTTGTTTTTACACTGGTGTGGTTTATCTGGAGAAGTAATTGATTGTACCTTCAGGTACGAAACTGGGAACTTAGAGTGATCACCAGAACTTCTCCCTAGCTGCATCTCTACACTCTATTAGACATGGATGAGCAGGTGGGTTCCATCTGCAGATAAGTGGGATACGTTGGACTCCTCCCCAAACATGCATGTATGATGGTCTTAATCCCTGTATTTCACACCCAGCTACTTCATAGGTCTATCAACTATGTCCAGGTTGTTAGGCAGAAGTTGCCAGATTATTTCTAGCATTACCATAGCAAAAATGATTTAAGACAACAGATTTTCTCATAAGCTTTCAAAAAGTAATCTTGATGTGAAATCACATTTCCTCCCCTTAGAAATGCCTGTCTCCCAATTCATGTTGTGTTGGCTGATTTGTGGTTAGGATGATTGATTCCACACTATTAAGACCAGGGAGCATTCTACTATCTGCTTCCTCCAGTCAGTCTGGCAAAGCCCACTCTCCAAATGTTAGATTAAAATTGAGAAATTGCATCAGGTCCTTAAGCACAGAGATACTGAACCAAAAGCAATGCAGGGCAGAGTAAAATTTTACAGTCCAGTAAAGCTACCCAATTAAGCAGGCAGTATTATAAGGTAATTGACTGTGCAAGGCAGTTAAGTATTCTGAAAAGGCAAGGATATGTAGCAATGACAAGTCAATGATCAAATAATAATGACTGCTTTGTTGGCCCATGTATAATTTGAAAATTGCTCCTAAGAACTGGGCAATCAAATTTCCTTTGAATTCTTATTTTGAATTCTATTGCTAATCAAATTAAGAGTAAGGTGTTTGGCTCATATATTTTGAAGGCACATAAAGCTGGGTGTCTGGGGTTATGGGAGAGGCAGAGATGATGTCACACAACATGATTTAGAGGTGTAGGTGCTGCAACTTTAATAAATTTGAATGTACTATAAACACTGCAAACTAGGACAGAATTAAACTCTTGATGTTCTGATCTATTCTGTGAGCTATTGAACAAATATGTATTGAGAATTTATTATGCACAGTGCACTGTGAAGAGCAGAAGGGTAAGACACATTATTGACAAGAAGCGAACCATCAGAATTTTTCAGACCAGTAATGTCAAACTTAGAGTTTGGCATTCAAGTGTAGAGTAAACGTTTTCATATTACCTTAGGTATTTCCTACAGGTTAATTTATTCATTTACCCAATAAAAGAAATTTAGTTGAGGTAGCTCTATGCTTTTAAGATACCATCACTTGGATATTTTAAATGTATCCAACATTGGAAAGATTTTTAAATTTTAGTCTAAGGTATCCTCAGGCTTGGGAGGGCCTCCATGGTGGCTCAGATGGTAAAGAATCTGTCTGTAATAGAGGAGAACTGGGTTCACTCCCTGGGATGGGAAGATCTCCTGGAGAAAGGAATGGCAACCCACTCCAGAATTTTGCCTGGAGAATTCCATGGACAGAGGAGACTGGTGGGCTACATATAGACCATGGGGTTACAGAGTCGGACACAACTGAGCAACTAACATCCTCAGACTTAATAGTCTAGAGCTTCTGCATCATGTATGTTAAAGAAATGACTCAAGATAATTTAACGGAGATGTGTTTGCCTTTTAGACTATCACCCATGAAGACTGTGAGAAAGTGGTTGTACAGAACAACCTCTGCTTTGGAAAATGCGGGTCCCTTCCTTTTCCTGAAGCTGCGCAGCACCCCCACACATTCTGCTCCCACTGCCTGCCTGCCAAGTTCACCACGAGGCACTTACAGCTCAACTGCACCGACCTGGCCATGGTGGTCAAGGTGGTGATGCTGGTGGAGGAATGTCAGTGCATGGTGAAGACAGAGCATCAGCATGGCTACCCCGAACAGGCTGGCTTTCGGGCAGAATTTCATGTCCAAGATCCCTTTATCCCAGGATTTTCAACATAAAAAAAAAATCTATTTTACTATTATCAGGAAAATTACTGATTACTCAGTCTGAAATGTTAAGTGGGTATATAATATTTTAAGAGAAAGATGGTTAACAAAATAGTTGTGAAAATGAGTTAGAGGTCATGATATTTATTCATCGATTCATCAGTGCACATTTGGGATCTAGTCTTGACTCTGCCTCTAACTGGGTATAGCATGTTAATGAGCTGCAAAAGCTTTTTCTTCAAGTTTTTCATCTATAAAGGAGGGACTTGAACTAGACGATTACTAGGATCCTTTTTGCTACTATTATTACATGATCTATTTTCTACAAGTTTTGGTAAGAGCCCTCCATCTGAAGGTGGAAAAGAAATAAACTAGACCATAAAATGGTTTTCTTTAATAGCTTGTCAAAGCATCAGCCAATATATATATATATTTATACATATATATACATATGCATCTGAGCCACAGTCAGCTCCAGGTCTTGTTTTTGCTGATTGTTTACAGCTTCTTCATCTTCAGCTACAAAGAATGTAACCAATTTGATTTTGGTATTGACCATTTGGTGATGTCCATGTGCAAAGTCATCTCTTGTGTTGTTGAAAAGGGGTATTTGCTATGACCAGTGCTTTCTCTTGTCAGAATTCAGTTAGCCTTGGGAAAGCTGGAGAAGATTGAGGGCAGAAGGAAAAAAGGGTATCAGAGGATGAGATGGCTGGATGGTATCACCAATGCAACAGGCATGAACTTGGGCAAACTCCAGCAGATGGTCAGGGACAGGGAGGCTGCAGTCCATGGCGTCACAAAGAATTGGAGATGACTGGGCGACTGAGCAACATATGTGTGCATATCTATGTGGTATTTGTAGAGAAGATTCCTGATCCTTGTAGCTGTCTTTGTTTTCAGGCCATGTTTTATTTGACTGCTATCAGATGATTAAGTAGGTCCATAGGTAGAAGGAGTTTGGTGTTTGGTTGCCTCATTACTTTTTATACTTCCCATATAAAATTCTTAATGTCAGGTCTCTAGCTTTGAAGAAGGAACACAGATGTTACTTTTAGTGGTTTACATAGGGATAAGAAACAATCAATTCTCGGTAAACAAACTAGTACCTAAATTATGGGGAAGGAAAATATATGATCAGTATCAGGTTTAATCCAGAGATGTTGATGCAAATAACCAAGGAATTCCTATAGATGTCAAATAAACTGCAAATGATTTAAAATTTAAAAAACAATTTACAGGTGAAATCCTTTTCCTCATGCATTTTGGTTTAGGTAGTTTAGTAATGGTTCTGTGTTCATACAGACTGTGTTTGTGCTACTGCATTAAAAAACCCTGTTACAAATTTTATTTTGTGAATGCCACAGTTGCAAATTCTGAAAAGATTCCAAATATTTTAATGTATTAAATTTTCATGTATGATGCATTCTGGGAAATATTATAGCATTCATTTGTCTTATATTTTGCCCTTATTTGTTTTACCTCTCCCATAATTTAAAGACACTATTGGGAGATTATCTAGTAAGAGTATTTCCAAAATGGCTTCAGGTGTTTCAAAATGGCTTCAAACACTGGTCCAGGTGTTTCTTTTAACACTGTAAACTGCTTTCTGCTAAGGTCCTTCAATCACTGTCTGTCAGTCATTTCTCTTGTGTGTATTTATTTATATGAAAAGCATGCAGAGCTGACTTTCCTTAACCATATTTCTTTTTCTAAAATCATTCTTTAAAAATTCATCTTAAAAATGATTTTATTTGAATCCCTTTACTTTCAGTGTACCCAAGAATGTATATCCTGGAATAATAACTATTTTTCTAAAAAAGAAATTAATGTCTATTTTAATTCTATTCCTCTTTAGTCACACCATCTAACCTGGTGTTCTGAAGAAACAAATGCATTTATATTTAGTGTATACTCTACAACACATCAGTGCAATAGAATACGTGCTACAGAGATATACATGCAACATTTATATTAGAATATATTATACCCTTCTGTGGTCAAAGACAACCTAATTGGCCAAGATATGGTCATAAGGATAAAACTGTTAAGCATTAATGATATCCCAGCTGGTCAATATATTTTGGTGCCAAAAGCTATCGAGCAGCTGTCTAGTTTGCAATTGCCTCACCCTGATTATGTAAACCTATCTCTGCCAATTGACTATCTTTCTCTTCCTCACACACTTGCAAATCCCTTTTATCTATCCTTGCAAATAGACTCTCCAGCCCAAGCCCCAAACAATCATCAGTTTTATTCAAATTCTGCTCTGCCCTTTGTTCATGTGTGAATTCAAGATGAGATAGCTGATGGTTGTAGCAGAGGTCACATTCAAAGAGTAGCAGCATGAAACTCACGAAATTGCCCACATTCGATGATTTTTATTTACAAAAAAGGCAATGTCTAACTGTTTGACATAATACACGGCAACATAAGAAACAGAGGAAACACACAAATATTGAACAATCTATTAAGTGCTAGATACTGTCCTGAGTCTTTTATATAAATTGTATAATTTAAGTCATGTGTAAATACATAAATAGTACAATGCTAACAAGAATCAGATGAAGTATGTAAATACCCTATTTTGTAGGAGAGGAAAATAAGCCCAAAAATTTTAAGCAACTTGACTAAAATCATGTAAGGCATATTTTCTACTTGTATTAAAATGTTTGCCTATTTGCTCTTTGTCAATTTAGATTTAACTCCTCTAGGTCTCTTGCCTGTAGCTCTCAAAGCTAATTTCTTTTTACCTCTGGTCTAGCCCTCATGTTTGAAGGACAGTGATGTTATCTCATGAAAGAAAAGTCATCCCTAGGTTAGGTTCTCAGCCAAGCATTGCCTTGACTTAAGAGGTGGTCATGGCAAGCCCCCTTCCTCAATTTTGGTCTCATTTTCTTCCTGTATAAAATAAGGCTGGTAATAATTACTTCAGAATTACTGTGATGATCAGGTTTAGGTAACAGCACATCAGAGAGCTTTAGATCCTATAACGCTAGGATAAATTCACTCTTCTCCATTCAGACTTAAAAAAAAAAAAAACACAACTGTTTTGAGACATTTAAAGGACATAGAAAAGTACAAAAAGCAATACAACAGACCCTCAATTTTCCACTACCAGAATACTTAACATTTTGTCGTCTTGTGCTTCTTGTCTATTTTCTTAAAAGTATGAACCGCTTCACATATACGGCTTCTCTAAGTACCATGCTGATGTATCCCCCAAGTCCCTGAACACTCAATACTCGCCCCACTCCCAGTCTTGTTTACACTTCCAATACCTTTTATCTTTTTGTAAGGGTACATACACATCCATAAATAATGCATACTATTTTTGTGTATATGTTCCTTTACTCAGCAAGTGTTTATTTGTCCACCAGTTCTGTGCACAATAGAGCTGTAAGTCTATAGCTGTGTCCACAGCAAAGAAACAAGTCAGACAAGGTCCCTCATCCTATAGAGTTCATATTCTAGTGCAGGGAGACAAGCAACTTGAAAATCAATCAATTCATTAATTAATCAACTGAAAAGGAAAAATATCAGATGGTTATAAGTGGTAAAAGATAAAATAGACAAGTGTGCCGAGGTTAATTACGTTAGACTGAATAACCTGTGAAAGGATGACAACGAAGCTGAGTTTTTAATTACTACAAACATGATCTTCTATACAAATTGCTCCATGGTTACTCCTTTCTCCATACAGGATTCCAGCTCGCTTTTACAACAGTTTTTAAAGGCGTTTTTGCTATACTATTTTTTCTCTATTAGGAAATGTGACGTTAAGTATTCCCTACAGGGAGTGGTTTACTTAGCTTTGATAATTTATTTTTTTGGTGTGTATAGTCTCCTTCACCTGTCAGTTTAATCTTAATTAAGAACGTTATATGTTCTCTGAATTTTCACTGATAACTTATGCTATACATGACATTATTCTGAGGACCCTCAGATAAGCAAACATAGATAAAACACATTTTCTCCCACCTTGTAGCTTATAATATAGTAGCAGAGATAATATATGCAAATTATAAAGCAGTAATAGTGAGCAAGTCCTGTATATTATACATCTTTGTTAGTCTCCCATTTCTAAAGTTTTATATATTACATTATTTTAATATATTATTAGATATATTTCTTTTTATTTCTTAAATAATAGTATTGGCCTTCCCTGGTGGCTCAGAGGTTAAAGCATCTGCCTCCAATGTGGGAAACCCGGGTTCGATCCCTGGGTCAGGAAGATCCCCTAGAGAAGGAAATGGCAACCCACTCCAGTATTCTTGCCTGGAGAATCCTATGGATGGAGGAGCTTGGTAGGCTATAGTCCACGGGGTCGCAAGGAGTCAGACACGACTGAGTGACTTCACTTTCACTATAATAGTATTATATATTTACATATTTTGAGATTTTTATATATTTGCATATATTCAGGAACATACACATACGCCTACAATGTATAATTTTAATATTTTGTAAGGAATAAAAACTCAATACTTGTAAAGGTAAGTGAATGAATTTTGGGAACTACTCTTGAAAAGGTCTGTGGGGTAAATAGAGTGGGGAACTTGGAATGGCAGCCAACAAGTCTTAAAAATGTATATGATAGACTGTGGGGAGTTTTTTAAGATTTCTGAGCAGATTAGATTGTATGGACTTACAAAGTAGATTCAGAGGGCCTCATGACCGCCTGCAATGTGCATAATTGTTGTAGTTATGGACACACTTCAGGGGAGATCATCTAGAATTTTCCCAAGCTTCTACAAGATTTCCATGAGCCAAAAATGTTAACAGTGGAGCCGGTCAGTTGGAATGGGGAGAAAGCATGGAGGCCAGAAGAGCTGGAAGAAAACTTGGAAATCATGTTCACAAACCTCTTCCGAGCAAATCTTGGGAAAGTCAAGTTTCCGTTTCAAGAGCAGAGGAGGAGTTTTAAATATACATCAGTGGGTCCTCTTCACCTTGCTTAATGTTCTCTTTCAGGAGTTGGCAATGGTGAAATGGGTGAGTAATCATACCTTAAGCAAAGGAATGGACTTTCCTGTAATACGAGTTTTCCAAAGCCAGGCCCTAGTTATCCACCCACGTTTCCGGGAGAGAGCCCAGATTTTCATTTTATTGCCGCGCTCCCTCCATTTTTGTTTCATTCCTCGTCCGTTCCTCCAAAATAAACAACCAGTGACCCATCTCTGGGTGTGGACTTGGGTTAATGTTTCTCAAGGAAATGGTCACAATTTCCTCTTGTCTACCAGCTAAGGGAGACACGCCTATTTATATTCAATATCCCAAGAATAAGAGTTTCCAGTACATGCCTCTTTATGTCACAGTTCCAGTTATCAAGGGAAACTGCATCCTGCATAAACCCCAGACAAGAAATAGGTAAAAATTTAAATGAATGCACAGATTTTACCTCTTATGGCTGTTCAAATAAAACACTAAAAGGATGCCTCTATCAAGGGCCCTGGGATCTGTTGGATTTAGTCATCTTTGAACATTAAAAAAAGTAATGTCCTGGAGCTTCTCAGGACCATGAAAACACAGGGTGAAACTATCACTGAAGGGGCCTCCTCCATGTGCAGGTTGAAAAAAAGAGGTTTTATGCCCCTCGTTCCCCTGTGCTATGGCCGTAGCTGTGCTAAATCACTTCAGTCATGTCCAACTCTGTGCAACCCTATAGACTGTAGCCCGTCAGGCTCCTCTGTCCCTGGGATTCTCCAGGCAAGAATACTGCAGTAGGTTACCATGCTCTCCACAAGGGGATCTTCCTGACCCAGGGACTGAACCCATTTCTCTTATGTGTCCTACATTGGCAGGCGAGTCCTTTACCACTAGTGCCACCTGGGAAGCCTCCTAATTTCCCTGGCCATCTGCAAAGGTGACTATGAGTCCAGGCATAGCTCTAAGGAAAGTAGTTCAAAGCAGGTGGAATTTTCTTTGGTGTCTACTTTTCCTCCTTTCTGCATCACCCTTGAGCTCCCTTTCCTCTCTCACCTTGATTCTAGGATATTCAAATTGTCTACAGTTGCCCAGGGCTCCTAATTCATGTGCATTCATCTGTGTGGCTCATCCAGTGAACATCTATTCAGAATGAATTAAACATCAGGCACTGAGCTGACCCACTGGGGTACCAAGATGGCTATGACAGCTTCCTGCCCTTGAGGATACAGAATTTACCAACTAGAGAGTTCAGATTTCATGGACAGGTAACTACTCCTTCACCTTGGCTGTGTGTTAGCATTTAAAATACAGAAGTATTTAAAATAATAAGATGGATGAAACTGGAACCAATTATACAGAGTGAAGTAAGCCAGAAAGAAAAACACCAATACAGTATACTAACACATATATATGGAATTTAGAAAGATGGTAATGAGGACCCTGTATGCAGGACAGCAAGAGAGACGCAGATGTGTAGAGTGGACATTTGGACTCTGAGGGAGAGGGAGAGGGAGGGGGAGAGGGTGGGATGATTTGGGAGAATAGCATTGAAATATGTGTACTATCATGTAGAAATGAATCGCCAGTCTGTGTTCGATGCAGGATGCAGGATGCTTGGGGCTGGTGTATGGGGATGATCCGGAGGGATGATGAGGGCTGGGAGGAGGGAGGGGGTTCATGTTTGGGAGTTCGTGTACACCCGTGGCGGATTCATGTCAATGTATGCCAAAACCAGTAGAGTACTGTAAAGTAAAATAAAATAAAATAAAATAAAAAAAAACAGAAGTTCTGTTCCCATAATTAGAGGTAGGGGTTGGGGACACCAGGCAGTTGTCAACATATTTTTAAAGCTCTGCTGGTGATCGTTCCACCAGGGCAGATAATGAGTATGTGGGAGCTACTGCGGAATTCTGGTCACAGGAATTCTGACCACTTGCTCAGGTTTCTTCTTGAATTAGAACATCATGCTGTTCTCTCAGTCCTTCTCGATCCTCCGGTTTTGTTGTTCTCCAAAACTCTAAGTTCCTCAAATTTCGTTTTCAGGCAGCTTATGAATAGCAGTATCCTTGCTCAGTTTTTGCCCAGATAAAATAGAGGTGTTCAATTGAATTTTTTTTCTCCCCCAAATCATTACTTCTTTTTCTTATATACCTATTACACGTACTCCTCTACTAGCATTTAGCCCTATAGTTCATTAACTCTCATATTTTAACATGCCTCAAACTTACTTCAGGTGCTCACAAGCAAGGCTTTTTTTTGGGCTTCACACCCAAGGCATCGGATTTACTGGGTTTGAGATATGTTCTGGCATCTAAATTTTTTCCACTTCTTTATCATGAAGATTTTTCAAACATACAAAATAGTTGAAAAAGATTAGATCCCAGAAGACTTCCACAGCCTCCACTTCAGCTGAGGCGACTGTTATGTTTGCCATATTGACTTTAATCTTCCATTTGTGTGAATGTGTGTTCACTACATATTTTTATACTGTAGGCCCATTCGAAAGTAAATTGCAGATATGCCATTTCACCTTTAATTCTCTAATATGCATCATCAAAGAATGAGGTTATTTTCCTACGCAATTAAGGATGATAATATCATTATCACCCCTAAGAAAATTAATAATATTTCCAAAACGTCATCGAGTTATTTGCAGTTTAATAGTCACCGTCTGGATCTTGCTCTCTCTCTCTCTCTCTCAAAAGTATAGAGCTGGAAATTTCAGACTTTATGATAGGCTCCGGGAGGAGATCTCAGGGGAGCAAGCAGGACTTATGAGACAGCCCCAGTAAGTCTTGAGTTTGCTCTGAGTAGATTTCACAGATCAGGACAGAGATCCCCTGGAGTAGGAAATGGCAACCCACTCCAGTATTTTTGCCTGGAAAATTCCATGGTCAGAGGAGCCTGGTGAGCTACAGTCCATGGGGTCGCAAAAGGTCAGATACAACTGAGCACATATAAACGTAATGTCTGGCCAGAAGGCCCATTCCACTTGACACAAGGCCTAAGAGAAGCCAGACAGTCATACAACTCCTAGGGTACACTCCCACATACTGGCTTGAGCTAGAAGGAAGGAGAAATGTTCTCTCTGCCCCTGGGAAACTTCAAAGAAAATCCTCCTGCCTTCATGTTTACAGTAGAAGTCGGGTGATAAGTGTAGAGAAAGGCATCTACAATCATTAACTATGTAACTAGTTTAAGGCATAAGATCAGCTTCTGTGGAAATGATCAGTTGAATGATTCTTTGCTGTGATTAAAGCTTCTTGACATTGTGGCCCCATGTCAGGCTTCAGGAGAGCTGTAAGAAACAGAGATGGTGGGAGTTGGAGTTTGATACTTCTGCACACTCTCTAATATTGCCTCCATAAAAATAGCATCAGCTGTTGCTGCACATGATATAATATTAACATGCTCCTTTAATAATCTACAGCATGCCCGTAAAAGACTTTGATGATGACAGTTGGCGATTTCCATGGCAGTTAATGAATGACAGCACAACGGTGATCAGATTGCTTCAGGAAGGAGTCTCTCAGAATGCTGGTATCCACAGATCCAGACCACAGGATGAACCCTGGGTGCAGGACTTTCTAAACCTAAGGCTGACCCATTTCGTTGTTGCCTATATGGTTCTATAGGGTTGTATCTCTAGGTTCTCCCCAAACAGCAGAAGTGGACTGGGAAAAGGTGAAGCAGAAGTGGACTGGGAAAAGGTGAAGGAAATAAGGGGGTCACTTGCTAGAATAGGTATGAACTTAGGGCAGACTTTCTGTTTTTGTGATGCAGTTACAGTGAAAGTATTTTTTTCTTGTTATTGTCTAGTTGCTAAGTTGTGTTTGACTCTTTTGTGACCCTGTGGACTGTAGCCTGCCAGGTTCCTGTGCCCATGGAATTTTCCAGGCAAGAATATTGGAGTAGGCTGCCATTTCCTTCTCCAGGGGATCTTCCTGACCCAGGGATCGAATCCTCATCTACATTGACAGGCAGATCCTTTACCACTGAGCCACCAGGAAAGCCCACATGAAAGTTACTGCTTGATTAAGAGAGCAAAGAACAAAGACGTGTGTGCATATGGTATGCACGTCTACCAGTTTGGCAGGCATTGCTATCCAAAGCAGCACAGGTATTTAATAAACTGAAGATGTGGTCAGTGTATCCTAGCTGTTCCTTAATCTTTCACCATCTCTTGCACTGAATTCCTCAATTATGCATTTGCTTGCTTCATGCTCTTCTCCATTGTAACACTCTAAACCTGCTTTGCTGGAATTTTCCCTGGCATCTCTGCTATTTCACCCATGTCAGCTATATTTTTAACCCCGAAGACTGTGGCTCCCTGCTGTGGCACTGCAGGTGTCAAAAGGTGGAAATATCAGGTGTCCTCTTTTTTTTTAATCTAGTAGATGTAGATTCCATGAACCCAAAGCAGATCCCTTGAGTTAGTAGGCTTGGAAACCAACAAAAGTGAAGTCCCTAAAGTGTTTTACGGCCATGAATACAATTATGCGCAACAGCCGAAAGTACTGTTTTCATTACCTCTGGAACCTAGGTTTTCTTTGAAGGACTCAGAAATGATGTTCTTCTCCTAGTCAGCATTCTCTCCACATGAGCCACATGGGCCGTCCCTTTTGGCCTCCTCGTCACCATTCCTGGTGCTAAACAGTCTCATGTTTTCTCTTCCTTTCAGAGAGCCCAGCATCTCCTGGGCTTCCCTTGTGGCTCAGCTGGTAAAGAATCGCCCGGAAAGGTGGGAGACCTGGGTTTGATCCCTGGGTTGGGAAGATTCCCTGGAGAAGGGACAGGCTACCCACTCCAGGATTCTGGCCTGGAGCATTCCCTGGACTGTATAGTCCACGGGGCTGCAAAGAGATGGACACAACTGAGTGACTTCACTTTCAGCACCTCCTGTTCTTGTTTCTACACAAAGATGGAAGCCACTCCGTTTTAAGCCTTAGTTTTCCTCCTGGCCCCATCAGAATCTCCCACTTGGTCATCCTTTGGCTCTTCTTTGCTTCTGACTGAGAATTAAGCAGCTGTTTCTTTTCTAGCAAAGATAGCCCTCCTATTTGGACTCTTGATTTTCCTGGTGCTCTTGCCCTTCAATTTGTTCAAGTTTCCAATTCTGACTTGTATCCTGCTTCTCTGTTTTTATGGTCTTGTCAGTTTTCTCCATCTCTTTTCGCTATTTTCTTCACAATAACATCTCTCAAAGAACATCTCACTCAGTCTTTCTCCATCATGCAAAGAGGTCAGCATCATCAAAATTGCCCTATTTTTAATATGTTCTTTGCATTGAATCAGGGCAGAACTTGCCATCATCTTTCTAGGCCCATTTTATTTCTGTCTTGGAACTCTGTTAATCCTGTTTACTTAGAATAAGCTGTTTTCTGAAATACCACTCACAAAAATCGTTTTTTTTAAAAGCAATAAAAAGCCTTCTACTTCAATCCATGTTTCTCCAAAGGCTCAGGCCAGGCTCTGCCCAAAGCATCGCTTCCTCCCATGTTGGAAGAATCCACGTGGGAAACTGCTGAGTCTCCCTGCTGAGGATGGCAGCTATTTTGCTGTGTCGTTGACACAAAAAGGGAGACCTCTTTCCTGAAGAGTCTTGACTGTTGAGTCCTGACAACATGTGGCTTTCATTATCAAACGGGCTCTTAAAATTTACTCAGCCCAGAACTACCAGGAACAAGTCTGCAGCATAGCAAGAGCAGATTTATTGCCTTGAAAAAAGGGAGGACACATCAGAGGAGTGCCTGCCACTAGACTGGTGGGTGGAAGTGAGCATCTTTGTGAACTGGGCTTTTACTGACAGATTCTGAAGATGGTCTGAGGGAAGCAGGGGTCAGTTTCCCACTGGTTGTTGTTCTGCGGTGCGATTTGAAGAAGAGGGAATTTACTAGGAATTGGGTGTTGTCAGCAGTGAAGGTGTCAAGAAGACTGAGCAACTGGGTATCTCTAGTAAGAAATGAAAAGAGCACGTGGCATTATTGTAATTTCTAACTGCTGCATGACCTTGGCAGAAATAGTGTTTTCTATTAACGTTGCAGCTGCCTTCATCTGTGTCTGTCCTCCCAGCCTGATTAGTGGCAGGGCTTTTTTTTTTTCCTCTTTTCAGTCCAAGTTAATTTTCGTTCTTTCAATTCCAAATAGATTTTAACTCTTTCAGCATCGTAGACTCTAAACTCACCTGATCATTCACTGGGATACATTTCCCCACCTAAATAGTTGTAAGTATTTTAGTTCATCTTGGTTTAAATTAGTAGGAACTTCTAGAGCAAACACCAAGCAACTTAAGAGCTTGAAGCAAAGTCATGTGGCTTCACTCGTAGGTTCCATTTTAGGATATTTAGAGCTTTTCCAGAAACCCCACACCTCCCCACAACTTTTGATAATGCTACTGCCCTCGCAGAAAGTCTTTCCAGAGGACAGCAGGTCTATTGTTGTTGTTCAGTTGCTCAATTGTGTCCAACTCTTTATAACCTCATGGACTGCAGCATGCCAGGCTTCCCTGCCCTTCGCCATCTCTTGGAGTTTGCCCAAACGCATGTCCATTGAGTTGGTGATGCCATCCAACCATCTCGCCCTCTGTTCCCTTCTCTTCCTGTCTTCTATCTTCCCTGGCATCAGGGTCTTTTCCAATGAGTTGGCTCTTTGCATCAGGTGGCTAAAGGATTGGAGCTTCAGCTTCACCATCAGTCCTTCCAATGAATATTCAGGGTTGATTTCCTTTAGGATTGACTAGTTTGATCTCTGCAGTCCAAGGGACTCTCAAGAGTGTTCTCCAACACCACAGTTCAAAAACATCAAGTCTTTGGTGCCCAGCCTTCTTTATGGTCCAACTCTCACATCCATACACAACTACNAGCTTCACCATCAGTCCTTCCAATGAATATTCAGGGTTGATTTCCTTTAGGATTGACTAGTTTGATCTCTGCAGTCCAAGGGACTCTCAAGAGTGTTCTCCAACACCACAGTTCAAAAACATCAAGTCTTTGGTACCCAGCCTTCTTTATGGTCCAACTCTCACATCCATACACAACTACTGGAAAAATCATAGCTTTGATTATACGGACCCTTGTTGGCAAGTCTATTACTCTACTCTGAAAGCTTAATGACTCACTGGAAATCTCATTGTCTTTGAAGCTCACCGTAATTGGGCTTTTTTCTACCTTTCCATTCTCCTCTCTGTCTTTCTCTGTGTTTTACATTTGAGCCACACCAGAGAAGGTAATGGCAACCCACTTCAGTACTCTTGCCTGGAAAATCCCATGGACAGAGGAGCCTGGAAGGCTGGAGTCCATGGGGTCACTAAGAGTTGGACACGACTGAGCAACTTCGCTTTCACTTTTCACTTTTATGCATTGGAGAAGGAAATGGCAACCCACTCCAGTGTTCTTGCCTGGAGAATCCCAGGGACAGTGGAGCCTGGTGGGCTGCCGTCTATGGGGTCGCACAGAGTCAGACACGACTGAAGCGATTTAGCAGAGGGACTCTTGCACTTCCGCATTTCCATGCCTTTGCTTACCCTTTCCCACATCCTGGAGGGATCCTCTGTCTAATCAAAATCTTACTCTCACTTATCTGATGGAAGAACTTTCTCTGTGAACCCACCCCGAATCATCTTGTTGACACTGTTAGCTGCTGCTTTAGCACTTCTGTAGTCACCTGTCCATACCTCTGCTTAACATTAGTCTTCTTCTATCTCCTAAGAATGGAGATAGAAGAAGAATCTTCTTCTATGCACTGTTTTTTAGAGTTATCATTAATATTTTTTTTGGGGGGGAAAGAGTTATTTTACCTACTCTCTATTTCCTAGGGAAAGTTCTTAATGTGAAACATTAATTCACTGTGGCTCTCTGGGAACATGGAAAGGTATAGCATTTTGTGAAACTCTAGGTATAAATCTAAAGGTATAAAACATGTACGTACATGTTTATATACTTGTGTATTTTGTTAGGAAGGGAGTCTATGACTTTCTGCAGATGCACAAAGAGATGCATAACCCCAAAGAGGTTAAGAACAACTATTCAAATATTAGACTGTTGTGGAATGGGCACTCTGCCACTCAAACAGATGGGGGAGATGACTATAAGCAACCAAGAAATCATGAATGTGCATCAAATGTGGGTGCTTAGGGCATGGTACCCAGCTGGGCAGGTGGAGAACGCTATCCATCCCAAGCTGCCAAGGGCTATTAGCCAGTACTGATTAAACTCTGGACTGCACTTGTTCTGACTTTGGGAAATTGCAATAAAATTCTGTCCTCCCCAGTCAAGGCACAGAAGCACAGTCGTTGGCTGAGTTTATCCACATAAATGCCCTGACTGTGCCTTTGTTGAGAAGCCAAATTGGCAGGAGCAGCAGTGCTACTTGTCCTTTCTACTTTTTTCTATTCCCAGATAAGTATTAGTTTGATTAATAATCATGGTTCAGTCAGTCACAGGCACCATGAAAACAAGAATTCTGGAGGGAAAAAAAAATAGTGCATGGCATATGTCTTCTCTAAGAGTAAGTTGAAAAGCTCCTCAAAAAGATTACATGATGCCATATCTTCCTATTCTCTCTCTATAGCATGGTTTCTAAGTGTATGTGTTGCAGCACAATATAGTCAATGTTTAGCGTCAATGATAAAATTATGACTTGACTTTCAGTGTAAGGGATAGGTCCTTGATGATACTTCTTAACTGCCCATGCAAAAAAAGAGAAAAGGTTCATGATTTTGAGCATGTTTTTCCTGCCACTTATCTCCTTCCTTGCCTGCCTTAGAAAATTCTCTGTGGAACTGATTTGACTAATAATACTTTAAAGATCCATGAATAGCAATACACTCCCATAGTTATGTGCATTCACATGCTCATCAACTAAGTCTCATTTTGGCACCTGTTGAGATCATTTGCCACAAATTATTCTCTTTCATAAGGGTATACTAAGTGACAGCCAAATAAAATGCACTTCAGTACCAGGGTTTAAGGGCGGGGGGTAAAACGTCACATGTTTCCTCTTACTCAAAGTGACTATCACTATGACCTCTTTCTTTTCAAACAAATCCAGTTATAAAAATCCTACTACATCAAAAGCATTATGATAAACAATGATAATTCTTCCAAAAGCAAAAGTGTGACAACCTTCAGACCTAGCTATTTGTGAATGAAGGAGCTTAGTTCTCCACCTGAGAAGCAAAAAACCTTGCATATAGCCAAATCAACCCCTTTCGATGAGTTCCTTTGAGATTAACAGGTAATATTCCAACTCAGTAATTCTATATTTATTTACTTATTTATTTTGGTTGTGCTGAGTCTTCATTTCTGCAGGGGCTTCTCTCCAGTTGTGGCAAGCGGGGGCTGCTCTCCAGCTGTGGCAAACGGGGGCTGCTCTCCAGTGTGGGGTGCAGGCTTCTCATGGTGGCTTCCTTGCTGCAGAGCATGGTCTCTAGGGCATGCGGGCTGCAGTAGTTGTGGCTCTTGGCTCTAGAGCACAGGCTCAGCAGTTGTGGCACACCGGCTTAGTTGCTCCTCAGCATGTGTGATCTTCCAGGTGAGGGACTGAACCCATGTCTCCTGCACTGGTGGGCAGATTCTTTACCACTGAGCCACCAGGGTAGCACTCCAATTTAGTCCTTTTAAAATAAGGATGCATTCAGTTGAGTTCAGTTCAATCACTCAGTCATGTCTGACTCTTTGCCACCCCATGAATCACAGCACGCCAGGCCTCCCTGTCCATCACCAACTCCCGGAGTTCATTCAAACTCACGTCCATTGAGTCGGTGATGCCATCCAGCCATCTCATCCTATGTCGTCCCCTTCTCCTCCAGCCCCTAATCCCTCCCAGCATCAGGGTCTTTTCCAGTGAGTCAACTCTTCGCATGAGGTGGCCAAAGAATTGGAGTTTCAGCTTTAGCATCAGTCCTTCCAATGAACACGAAGGACTGATCTCCTTTAGAATGGACTGGTTGGATCTCCTTGCAGTCCAAGGGACTCTCAAGAGTCTTCTCCAACACCACAGTTCAAAAGCATCAATTCTTCGGCCCTCAGCCTTCTTCACAGTCCAACTCTCACTTCCATTCATCACCACTGGAAAAACCATAGCCTCGACTAGACAGACCTTTGTTGGCAAAGTAATGTCTCTGCTTTTGAATATGCTATGTAGGTTGGTCATAACTTTCCTTCCAAGGAGTAAGCGTCTTTTAATTTCCTGGCTGCAATCACCATCTGCAGTGATTTTGGAGCCCCCAAAATAAAGTCTGACACTCTTTCCACTGTTTCCCCATCTATTTTCCATGAAGTGATGGGACCAGATGCCATGATCTTCATTTTCTCAATGTTCAGTTTTAAGCCACCTTTTTCACTCTCCTCTTTCACTTTCATCAAGAGGCTTTTTAGTTCCTCTTCACTTTCTGCCATAAGGGTGGTGTCATCTGCATATCTGAGGTTATTGATATTTCTCCCGGCAATTTTGATTCCAGCTTGTGCTTCTTCCAGCTGAGCATTTCTCATGATGTACTCTGCATATAAGTTAAA
>SJYX01018346.1:280870-379706 GCA_006410675.1 Oreotragus oreotragus
TTTATTTTATGTTAATAATTTTATTTTGCAATTGTGGGTTTTTTTTTTTTTTTTTTTGGTTTGCCCTGTAAATCATCAATTGCAGTCTTTCACACGTAGCGATGTTAAAAATAATTAACATTTTGTGGTTATAGAACTTTGAGATATTCTTTGCTGTCACAGAATTTCTTGGGTTTTTAAGACTAGGATTGCTTTTATATCACATGGGTGAGATTTGATTCTACAGCAATGGCCATGCTGAATAGATAAAATGCTTATCTTATCTCATTTTCAGTGCTATGGCTGTAAATACAAAGTAGGATTTTTTTCCCTTGTTTTAAGCTGGTGAATGCCTAGGGTTTGACTCATGGATGGTTGACTTGTGCTGTTGCCTAATGTTACTGACAGAAACTACTGTTTTGCTGTAAACGTTAAGAAGCCACCCTGGAGTCCTAGCCCGGGCAGAATTACTGACTTTGGCCATGTTTCAGAGCACTTCTTTGTACCACACTTAATTCTATTTGAGGTCTTTTCTAGAAGATGAGTTCCTTCATTGCTGTTAGAGTAGCAGCTCCTTTGCTAAGTCATTCTGTATTTTGTCTCTGAGAAGCAAATGTGCAGGCCATGGAGACCACTTTAAATTAGCTTAGCAAGCTAGAGTGGAAACAAGTTACATTTCACAATCGAACAATCATGATCCATAGAAAAAGTGACCTTGGGAGAAAAATGCAGTTAAAAAAAAGAAGTCTATAAAGGGAATGGAAATGCAGTGATAATAATTTTGATATTTTCTCCCACATCCTCTGTATGTAATAGGTTCCTATTGGTATGGTAAGCAGCATGCATAGCAAACTCATAACTTGTCTTTTATTTCTTTTCTTGGGGAATGGTACCACCATTCACCTAGACCCTAAGCCAAAAATATGGGAGTCATCCTAGAATCTGCCCTACGTGTGATTGATCACCATGTCCTGTTAGTTTTACTGTTAAGTTCTTATTCTGCCCTTTTCCAGCATATTTCCTGTCTTTTAAGTTTTCCATCCTCACCCCTACTCCTTCCTACTTCCTTTAGAAACTACTACTTTTGGGGTACTTACCATATGCCCTCATCTCTCAACTGAATAACCAGTAAACCTAGCTTATTTCATATAGTCAGTCTTGGAGCTTTATCCATCCACCCAAGTTTGTTCTTCAGAGTCTTGCTCTTCTTTCTAAAATGCACACTTCATCATGGCATTCTTTTGCCTATAATCCTTTAGTATTTTCTAAACTACTGTCTTCAGGGTGAAGTCCAAACTCATTGGCATGGTTTAACAGTGTTTTTTACTCTGTCTACTTGTAGGTCATGAAATCAGTCTAGTAGGCTGTGACCAACATTATATATTTTCATTAAAGTAAAATACAATAAAATAGTGCAGTATATATCACATATAGCCTGATAAATGTCGCTTCATTAAACTTTTTTAGTTATATATTTTATACCTATGAAATATATACTCACATGTCTCATGTATTTCTGTATATTTGCTACAAGATGTTCTGAACTGTATTTCTTAAAGATGATTGTTCTTGAAAGGTTTAACGTGTTTTATCTGATTCTTGCGTATGAAATGACTCATTTCAGTGTACTTAGATTTTCTTTGCCTCCCTTATACCTTTGCTTATTTTGCTCTCTGATTCAGAAGAGCCTCCGTTTTTCATCATTTCAAGGTTTCGCTTGCTCCAGAAATCTTTTCTTGGTGGCAACACCAAAAGAAAATTTTCACTGCAGCCTGGTAGACACATAAATAGTCACATGACTGAAAAAAGTCCCATGAACCAGTACCCTTCGTCTGTGAGATACATTACTGCCCCATTGCCCTCTATCCTACTTTGTCTTGGTTGGTGTTGATCATGTCTGTTTACGAGTTTGTCTCTGTTGAGAATAGGTCTGGTCCCTCTTTTCTTTTTTAAATCTATATGCAGTGCCAAGGCATGGTATTTAGACAATGAGAAGTGATTGAATTAGTGAAATTCTGGATCAGTATGTTTTCTAGAACTCTTTACAGTAACTCTTAATAAACTCTTACTGTTTAAGACTGAACTGTAGAAATTAACTTTAATGATTGATTCTCTTCATGATTTCATTATAGGAGGATAACTTTTTTCCTTAAAACATTTAAATGAATATGTGCTTCTATTTTTAAACTCTTTATTTTACGTTTATCAATTGTGATTAAATAGTCCTAGCCTGACATCTTGATAGATATTACATTGCATTTTGTCAGATCAGTGACCTCAGAATCTACTGTTATTTTGTGATTTGTGGTCAGGAAGTTTGATGAAGCTAATAAATACTGGACACACAACACTTAATTTGATTTTATGGGAACTGGGTAGTTTCAAAAGAGAAAACTATCAGGTATAATGGCAGTCAGATAAAGATTTTTGTGGGCTGGCAGGATTAGATATGAAGACAGAATTAAGTGGAGTTGGATCATTTTATTTCTAAATTTAAACTTTTATAATTGGTGATTTTTCAGTTAGAATATATAGTTGTTTACAGTTTGTATCATTGTTGTGAGAGATCATTTTTATTGAACCATTAATAGAGTCTCATGGAGAACTGCTATTGAGGAGAGATCCATTTGTTGGGATGCAATAAAAAAAAAAGAATAATCAAGATAAAACTGCTAAATCCAAGTACCAGAAAAATTACAACACATCTCAGTGAATTTGCAAGTGGTAAGTGCATTTAATTTTAATGGGAATATGTTTCTTAGTTCTGTGGCACAGTATCCTTAAAGTGTTATGTTTAGATGAATTTTAACAATCTTTCATTTGCAAAAAATATATACTTTATGTAAAGTTTTTCATATTAAAATTTTAACCACATTTACTTAAACAATGCTTTTTCCACAGAGGGGAAAAAAAAATCTGTAAATAATATTGAAACATCTGCCTGAATTATATGTCTTATATGGCTTTATTGCTAATGCTTCTGTGCTGCATTTTTAAAGATACTAATTTGAAAAACATTCCATATAAAGATAATGCATAGTAATAAAGAGAGGCTAAAATGAAAATTTCTGGTGGGCATGGCAACCCGCTCCAGTATTCTTGCCTGCAGTGTCCCATGGACCCCGGAGCCTGGTGAGCTGTAGTCCGTAGGGTCGCAAAGAGTTGAACACAGCTGAAGCTACTGAGCACAAGCACACATATTTCTTAATAAGCTTAGGCTTATACATAAATGTACGTACAAAATGTGATGGCATGCCTTCTCTCCATCCTTTCCTTCTTCAGCCTAGTGATAACCACTGTTAACAGTTTGGTAGGTGTATTTTCTTCCACACATACAGAAATAACTACACATTATTTTTTTTCTAACAAAGAATCACGTTGCATAAACTCTTCTGTAACTTTCCCCTCCAGCATTTAATTATGAAAGATTATAAGCAGAAGAACTGAAAGAATTTCATACTATAGTACCTTCAAACCCATCACCATAATTCTACAACTAATGTTTTACTGAACTGCATCACATGCTTGTCCATCTCTGAGTCCATCCATTAATCCGTGTTTTTTGGGACCATTTGAAAGTAAGCTGCAGTCATCTGTGCACTTCCTTCCCCCTCTCCCCAATACTTCAGTGTACATATCATTAACTAGAGTTCAGCATTGGTTTAAAGAAGTTTTTTTTTTAAGGTGAATTGACATACCATGAAATGCACCCATATTGGTGCCCATTTGCTGGGTTTCAACAAATTTATAACCTGTATATCTCAAATTTGTGTCAAGATAGAGATCTTTATCGGCACCCCAGAAAGTTCCCTTATACCTTTTCCTAGTTCACCTCTCTCCTGCCCTCCTTTCAGGAAGATATCCACCCCCCCATAGATTTTGCCATATAACTCTCTTCTTTTCACTCAACACTTGTGTGGGTCAGTTCAGTTTAGTTTAGTCGCTCAGTCGTGTCCGACTCTTTGCAACCCCATGAATCGCAGCACGCCAGGCCTCCCTGTCCATCACCAACTCCCGGAGTTCACTCAGACTCACGTCCATCGAGTCAGTGATGCCATCCAGCCATCTCATCCTCTGTCGTCCCCTTCTCCTCCTGCCCCCAATAAGCCATATGCAAATTTTGATCAACTTGCTATCCTTCTTTAAAAATTGCAATAGCTTGGAAATAGTCTATGCTGTGGATGTATTGTGATTTACAATATATGACCATTTCCCTCTCTCTGTATGGGCATTTGTTGTTGTTTAGTTGCTAAGTTGTGTCCAGTGTTTTGCGACCCCATGGACTATAGTCCACCAGGTGCCCAGGCAAGAATACTGGAGAAGGTTGCCATTTTCTCCTCCAGGGGACCTTCCCAACTCAGGGATCGAACCCCTCACTTCTGCTTGGCAAGTGGATTCTTTATCACTGAGATCACCTGGGAAGCCCCTACCTGGGTATTTAGGTTGTGCCATATTTTTGTGATTATAAAAAGTGCTATATAGAACATCCTTATATGTATATATACCTGTACACTCTAGTGAATGATTTTATAGATATGACTAGAAATAAAACTGCTGGATCAGAGTGTTTGACATTTTAATAGATACTGCCAAATTGCCCTTCAGAGATGATTATATCAGTTTACATGCTTATCAGCAATGAACTGAAAGTGTCCTTTTCTCTGTGCCCTTTCAACACTGGGTGTCATCTGTCTTTCTAAAATTTTGTTAATACAAAGGATGAAAAATACAACTAGTGATTTCACATTTTTCTAGTCAGCAGTGATTAACCGTTGGATTTTTTTGTCCTTTGTGAATTGCCTCTCCATGTGTTTACTTTAATGACTCTTACTAGTAATATGGTATGTTCTGTTTTCCAAGGATGCTTTGTCTTTTAGTTTTGTTTCTGCTGTGTTTTGAGCTTCAGAAATTTTAATCTTTATGTGATCAAACATGGCTTATGGGGTCTTACTAAAAATCTTTCTCATTCTAAGATTATAAAATCACTTACTATATATGTTCTTCTGTTGGTTTTTCTTTTTATTTGAAATATTGAAGAGAAAGAGAAATTCACTGTAACTTAGGTGTCAGTTAAAAAAAAATTCATATGGAGAGTGAGAGTCAAATTGACCTTGAAGTATGAGTTGAATTTGAATAGAGCAGACAAAATGGCAGGAACATTTTGGACAGAAGGAATGAGAGAGGTATATATATTCTTATTCGTGGAACAATAAAAAGACCACCGGCTGACATGGTGAGTCATATAAAACTGAGAGTTTAGAGATACTCATTTGGCTCAATTTCTTGTTAATTATTTTGGCTCACTTTTATCATTTTCCAAAATCTGCATTCTGGTGTTATAATTTTCCATCATAGTTTTCTGTCACTTTTCATAGTGACTTCAATATTCTTCCTGAGGAAAATACATAGTAAAATTTAGTTGCCTGAAAAAGGCAGAAAAGGAAAGGTGGTTTCCTACTAGAGTAGGTTGAACATTGTAAATATTTACATGGTCTAGTTTATTAGAGTTGAGTTATAATTTATTAAAAAAAAAACAACGTTGTGCTGTAGTAATTTATATTATTAATGAAGTTGGTCCCAGCACCCAAGTATAGTTACCAGATAGCAATCTTCAAAAATGTTGAAGTACCGGTGTGTCCACTAGTTACATCAAAGAGTTATGAGCTCCTCACTTAATATACAAATTAATGCGTTGAATTCTCTAGCTGATGAAAGTATTTACAGATGCCACCCTGAAAACCACGTAGCAACATAGTGTTCAATTTGGTTGTTGCTCAGGATGTGTAATAGTTTCTGTTCAGCCGTGAGCCACGCCTGGTAGGTATTAACTGAGAGGCGCGATCCTGCAACCCTACCAGTTACATGTTTGTGGTTGTCATCTGATTTGGAGCTCTTGGAAGGCTACTGTTTTTGTCTCTACAGTCCAGTTGTAAGGATTAAGTGGCACTAATTTTCACTGATCAGGTATTTTTTTAAAAAAATATTCAACGTCTTACTTGTTCATTCTTTTTTATTTCTACACTTAGCTCACTTTTCCTTGAGGATTCTTGTTCTTTTAGAGCTTGTTGTCTGTGTATGTTTATATCCAGAAAAAACAGACACATTTTAAACTGTGCTTTTCATTAATACTTTCTGTTGTGAGGAATGTGTTGCAGTGATAAGGAAAATTTGTTATTCTCTGGTAGAGGAAAATGAAAATAGAGTTTTAAAGTGTTCGATCATTTTGCTACCTGTTTTGCTGGGTTTTATGCATCTCTGTTTCTGATACTAATATATTTAGAAATAAGTAGTGAAATTACTCTGATTTCTATATAATTATTGAAATTCATTGTCTGTTTTTTAGTCCTGAATGGAACTGAAACATTAAAAGAAGATACATGAAGTTAATGATACTGATCATGTTGAGAGACCGACTTCTGTAATTTCTTTTAGCACTTGATAGTTGGCCAGATTGTAAAAATAAACATTCTTTTTAACGTTTCTCTTTTTTAGGTATGTTGATAGCTTATCATTTGCATTTGACTTTTTAAAATAATGATACCTAGAAAATTAAATAGCATGCTTTATCCTCTGTGGCTTTCCTTACTTTGATGATACTGATAGATCTTTTAATTTTCTAGTTAAAAGGTAATGAAGTTCAACCTTTACTTTTTTAAAGGTCTAGGCATTATTTCAATTTTAAAATTCATGCATAAATACTAAGAGACCAAATCTGATTTAAAGAGTTGGGTGGTGTTGCATTTGAATTCTTGTCTTTTATTCCCCTGCATTTCCAGTGTTTCAAGGTTTTAGGGATAATAGGATAAGAGTGTCCTTTTAGAATTAAGTAATCCTTAATCTTTTTTTTTTCTTTGTCCTGGTAGCTTTGTAACTTTAAAGAACAATGGCAAGGCCTCTAAAGGGTAGTTCTGTGAGGCTCTTCAACTGATGATAAATTATTCCTAGAACGAAGTAGTCTGATATATGTTAGAAATCTGGGAGATACCCTCCAAAAGCTTACTGGTTTGATTCTACAACTAATTTCTCCAAAACTAATTTTGACTTTTGCCTTCTCTTAGCCTGAATGAATCGTTGTCTTTAATTTCATCCTCCAAACCAGAGCTTTAATTATTTAAAGTATGAACCTCACTATGTTACCCTGCCCCCCTGCTTTAGTAGCTTTCCAAGAAATTGTCTTTGAATGGCATCTTTGTCATGATATAGCCCCTTATTTCTTACGCTTGCTCTCCCCTAAAAGTTTGTCAGTCTTAAATACCTCCGACACTTCCTTCTGTTTGCAGTCCTGTTGTCACTTTTCTTTGGTTGGATAACTTTTACTCTTCTTTTAAGATTGAACTCTGCTCCAGGGAGTCTTGTCCGGATTTAATTAGTCCCCATTTGTGCCTATAGTAATATATTGTCCACATCCCTGGAGTGTATTATATCATATTAAACCCATTTTATGACTTTTTCCTCCATTAGACTGTTAGTTCCTTGAAGCAAAGATCATGTTCTATTCATTGTATTTACAGTGTCTAGCAAGTGACTGGTGTATGGTGGAGGCTCATTGAATATTTGTGGAACTGAGTTCAACTCATTGCTCTCCATTTGAAGTTATAGTGAAGCTCCTGGATTAGTGGTTCCTGGATACCAGTCAACTGTATCAGAGACACCTGGAGACTGTTTTATCAATAGAACTTTTTAGTGGTTTTTGGGCATTACTCTGTAAAGTATTATGATTCAGTAGCTCTAGAATGAGGCTTGGGAATAAGTGTTTTTAAAAAGCTCCTCAACTGATTCCCATTTGCTTACAGGTTTGAGAAATATTGAACTAGATTATTACTGTATTATTCCATTGTATTTTACGTAAAAAAAGTTGCCGCCTAGACCTTACATGTATACTCAGTTGCTCAGTTGTGTCTGACTCTTTGCAACCCTATGGACTGTAGCATGCCAGGCTCCTCTGTCCATGAAATTTTCCAGGCAAAACTACTGGAGCTGGTTGCCATTTCTTACTCCAGGGGATCCTCCTGTTTCAGGGATCAAACCCACGTCTCCTGCATTGCAGGCAGATTCTTTATCACTGTCACATGGGAAACCCAAACCTTACATAGTAATTTATTATTGAGGGTTTATAAGTTGTATCTACTAAAGGACATATTTTAAGTCACTTTTTCGTACCTGTGTAGAAATATCTTAACTTTAAGCATCTCATTGTGATACGTATTAGCATTTTGCTAACACCAAACTGAAAAAACCCGCATTTTAAGTAGGAGTCTTCTTGAATTGGTAGTATTAATAATAATAGTTGGGCTTCATTCCATGAACTTAAGTATTTCTGGCAATTTGTATTTTCTTTTCATTTTTTATTATAATTTTTCAAAATGATTTTTAAGCATTTTATTATGATTTAAGAATTAAATTGAACAAATCTTAAGTGCATTGCTCAGTGAAATTTTACATATATACATACCATAAAGCAACAGGTCAACATATAGAACATTTCTAGCTCCTCAAAGTTTCCCCCGTGTCCCTTTCCAGTCAGTAGACATTCTTCCCACCATGAGATGGGTACTCTTGATTTGGATGACCATCAGCTAGTCTTATGTACAAGATTTTTTTAGTAGTTGTAATAATATCTTTTGGTGAATATACGCACTTATGTCCCTTGAACTTATACATGGAATTGCTGAGCTAAAGAGAGACTTGTGTTTAACTTCAGAAGGTAATGCCAGTTTACTCTGTGATCTCAATCCATAATGAAAATTGAAATTAAATTATTTGAAGCTTATGGTGAAATTTGAATAGCCTAAAACTTCCCTTTGTTTTCCAAAGGGTTTTAAATTGTCAAAAATATATGTACAAAGAAAATTCGTGTCATTTTATAGTTGCCAATGAGGTAGTTTTGTTTTAGTCCGATGATTTCTCCTGTATAAGTACTTTCTTTCTTTTTCCCCTTCCTTAGGTTCATCTCCGCTTGTGGATTGGTAGGCAGTCATAGGCTGCAGAATGGGCCTCCGGATTCACTTTGTTGTTGACCCACATGGTTGGTGCTGCATGGGTTTGATTGTCTTTGTCTGGTTATACAACTTTTTTTTAATTCCCAAAATTGTCCTCTTTCCTCACTATGAAGAAGGACATATTCCAGGCATATTAATCATAAGTAAGTTTCTAAATCTTTATTTTCTTGTATAATTAAAGATTTTTTTCTCATTGTGAATATTTTTGGAGTGTAATACCATTATATAACCATCCTTTTAATATTATTCAGTGCTATTAATATGAAATTATTTACTCATTTTAAAACGTATTAGCATTTTGCTAACACCAAACTGAAAAAACCCGCATTTTAAGTAGGAGTCTTCTTGAATTGGTAGTATTAATAATAATAGTTGGGCTTCATTCCATGAACTTAAGTATTTCTGGCAATTTGTATTTTCTTTTCATTTTTTATTATAATTTTTCAAAATGATTTTTAAGCATTTTATTATGATTTAAGAATTAAATTGAACAAATCTTAAGTGCATTGCTCAGTGAAATTTTACATATATACATACCATAAAGCAACAGGTCAACATATAGAACATTTCTAGCTCCTCAAAGTTTCCCCCGTGTCCCTTTCCAGTCAGTAGACATTCTTCCCACCATGAGATGGGTACTCTTGATTTGGATGACCATCAGCTAGTCTTATGTACAAGATTTTTTTAGTAGTTGTAATAATATCTTTTGGTGAATATACGCACTTATGTCCCTTGAACTTATACATGGAATTGCTGAGCTAAAGAGAGACTTGTGTTTAACTTCAGAAGGTAATGCCAGTTTACTCTGTGATCTCAATCCATAATGAAAATTGAAATTAAATTATTTGAAGCTTATGGTGAAATTTGAATAGCCTAAAACTTCCCTTTGTTTTCCAAAGGGTTTTAAATTGTCAAAAATATATGTACAAAGAAAATTCGTGTCATTTTATAGTTGCCAATGAGGTAGTTTTGTTTTAGTCCGATGATTTCTCCTGTATAAGTACTTTCTTTCTTTTTCCCCTTCCTTAGGTTCATCTCCGCTTGTGGATTGGTAGGCAGTCATAGGCTGCAGAATGGGCCTCCGGATTCACTTTGTTGTTGACCCACATGGTTGGTGCTGCATGGGTTTGATTGTCTTTGTCTGGTTATACAACTTTTTTTTAATTCCCAAAATTGTCCTCTTTCCTCACTATGAAGAAGGACATATTCCAGGCATATTAATCATAAGTAAGTTTCTAAATCTTTATTTTCTTGTATAATTAAAGATTTTTTTCTCATTGTGAATATTTTTGGAGTGTAATACCATTATATAACCATCCTTTTAATATTATTCAGTGCTATTAATATGAAATTATTTACTCATTTTAAAAGAATGACCTCTATATATAATTTTGCAGGGTAAGGTGATTGGTATATCTTCATATCTAACTCTACAAAATCTACAAATAACCATTTTGTTTAAAGCTACACTGGCACAATAGTTCTATTTATGTAGGTGTGTGTGTATTTTTAATGTTTCTGTTATACAATTTAAATTTAGATAATTAAAGTACATGTATAAATGTATATAGTTTAAGGTGTTATTCATTGTAAAATTCAAAATTTTCTAGATTCTTTATTTTCAAATTAAGAACCTCAAGATCTGTTGAAAAGAGCAATTGAGCGTCACTAATCCAATGTAATTTTGAAGCTAGCGAGTTAAAGTTAATGAAAAAGTTTAATTGTAGAATAGGTTTAAAAATGCTGCTTTGATTCTATCAAATATAGTATATGTAGTAATTAAAAGGAATTAATTTCTGTTAATATACCATTACTTTCTGTTAATAAAGAATCTGATTTACAACACGTTTATCAATTGTTATGCAAAATAACTATTTAAAATTAGTCCTCTTGGCAATATTATTTGATGAATGAAATGAGTTAATCATTTTTCCATCTTTGAGAATTTAGGCTGATGCTGTTAATTAAAGTATACTTTTAGCCTTTAAATATGTTTGTCAAAAAACATTTTGAAGGGTGAATACTGATTTTATTTATTTGTTTATTTTCAAGTATTCTATGGCATTGCCATGTTTTGCCTGGTTGCCTTAGTGAGGGCCTCAATAACTGACCCAGGAAGGCTTCCTGAGAACCCAAAGATCCCGCATGGAGGTAGGGTGCTTTTCAGATTCGCCAGCTTTACTGGGTCAGAACTATCATCTGTATTACTGCATATCATTGCCTTTAGTGTATTAATTGCAGGTGTCATCTAAGCCTCTTTCCTGTCTCTTCTCAAGTGTTTTCTTTCCAGATTTTTCCATTTGAAACCACAAACCCCAGCTTACTCCTCGAGCCTGCCGTCTCTGGCTCTCCTTTTCAGTTTAGTTGCTCATGTGTCCCTCACTCCTCCCACTCTAGATCTGTATAACCTCTGTGAGGGTGTCGATTTTTTGTTTTGTTTTCTTATTTGTTCAGTACCGTATCCTTAGGGCCTAAACAGTCTCTGTCACTTAGTAATAATTGCTGGGTAAATATTTGTTGAATGATATTATCTGAAAAATTACATTTTTATTTAGTAGAAGAGTTTTTGATGGTGCCACTTACCTCATGATATAAATATACTGTTGCTTACAATGTACTTACAAATATTTACAAAATAAATATCTGTTGTATTATAATGCTATTGCTTGTATTTCTCCACGTTGGAACAATTCAGTGAAAAATTTGAAAGCCTTTTGTTCTAGTGTCAATGGAAGTAATTTTTGGTCACCTTATTGCATAGTAACCATTTAGATCACAGAAATAAATTAAAAATGGATTGCTTACCAGATACAGTAAACCTCCCTTATCCTCTTTCCTGAGTTTTGCTTTTGAATATTTGCTATGTAATCTTTGAGAACCCTGTACTTTCTTCTAGGAAGAAATTTATATGTCTTTTTTATACATTATAGAGCCAGATAATTTTTATAGTAATTCAGTAGTTTCTGAACTTGCTGTACATTAGAATCACCTAGGTAGCTTTAAAAAACCTCAATGTCCAAATCACATCTCAAATTAATTAAATCAGAATATCTGGGGGTAAGAGCCAGGTATCCATGCTTTTGAAAGATCCCAGGTGAATCTAATGTGTAGAAGTTTGGAAAGCAATATAGTCATTCTTTCCAAAATCAGATTTAAGTGGCAAGTCACTTAGCCTCTTTTGAGCTTGTGATTGTTTTTTGAGCTCCATGATTTTCGGGCTTAATGGGCCTTGCACATTTAATGATTAAGTGGGAATGACACTGATATTTATGTAACTGTAGAAATTTCTGAAAATAATCTTGAGTATTTAGTTTTTATTAATTTGTAGAACAGTATCACTGTCACTTAACTGTTATTGTGTGTGTGTGCACGCCTGTGTTTGGGCAGGGAGGATGGCAGTCTGTAATTTGTATAGAATCTCTTTTCTCAACTAACCTGAAACAAAAGACTGTCTAAAATATCATGAAGAATAGAATTTTAGGCAAGGAGCTAAAGTGAGGTGAGCATAAAACAGTGTCATGTCTATTGAAAGGAAGTCCAGAATGGAAGTATGGATAATAAATGTTGATACTTATTGCCTATTTGTAGCCATCTGTTTGACATCAATTATGCTTGAATCTTTTAGCTATACCCGATTGCTTAGCGGTGAAAGGAGATATTTAAACCAAAGAAAGACCAAATGCAGCAGTGTGTGTATTAGGCACATAGGCGGGTGGCGGGGGGGGACGGGGTGTATAGTTCGGATCTACTCGTGTGGGAAAAGGGCAGAGAAATAGTATTTATCAGCACATGAGACAATGGTATATGTACTTCAGAAAGGAATCACTTTATAATGAAGTTGGAGAATATTTTTCTCCTGATCCCGTACTTAGACACGGAGGTCAGCTCTCCTGGGCGCAGGGCCCCTGGGTTTTGCTGCTATGGTTGCCAGGTGAGGCCTGGGCCTCACTCAGTCCAGCAGCGGCCTCAGGAGGGCCAACGCTCTGCTGTGGGTATCTCCCCGCTCCCCGCCCCCATTACTCTTCCTGATTCTGGCTCATCCTTCCCCTCCCCTCTTTCCTTTCCTTCTCCTCGGTCCCTTCTCTTGAGAGACAGGGCCCTTCCCACTGCCACGGAGGCCCTTAGAAACGTGAACAAGTGTACATTTGCTTGCCCTTGAACTGCTGAGGATTTGCGCTGTTCAGAGGGGTTGGGTCAGTCACGGGAATCCACTGAACGTGGCACGATCCACGTCATCCATCAGCGACTGCTGGTAGAAGACAAAAGTGGGTGTGGAGTCACGGCCCTACCCTGCTCCCCGGCCACAGGTCTCTGTGGACAGGAGCTGCTGTCTGACGCTGTTTTAAGTTATGCGGATCCCAGCACTGTGGTCCGGCCCTGGTGCCTGGGAATACGGCTTGCCCCTCCCACACCGGCCTCCTGGCTTAACCTTCAGTACTGTCCATAATATGGGCAGGAGTTAGGGTTTTCAAGCACTTAGGTTTTAGAAGGCTCTTTCTTATATGCTTGTCCATTGCATCTTTCCAAGTGCTCTCCTTTTTTCCTACTTAGAATCTTCATGGGAGCTAAGGGGCTGTATCCTCTAAATATCTTTGTTCAGTTGAGGTATTCAACGTCACCTCTTAGAGAGTCCTCGTTCCTAGTGAGAGACTGACATTCAGCAGTTAATTACAGACATCATGTCCTTTTGTTTGCACTGAATTTTTTTTTCCTCCAAACCCTGCTATATCTAGTTTCTTAGCTATATAGATCTTGGGTATTTATAGCTGTTATGTTTCTGTACTGTTTATTTGAGTGATACATCATTACTGTAAGATTAATTACATATGAATGAGTGGACATTTTGTCAAAACCTTGGTTGTGATTCTGTTACTATTTTAGACACTAGACTGCAAAATAAGTAGGACTGCACTTTGAGTGGAGTCAGCTCCTAAGGTGAAAGGGAGATGTATTATGGGTGACCGTGAAAGACCTTTAAGAAGCTACTTTTTGGATGTTTCAGAACAGTTGCTGATTTTTTTCCCTCCCGGTGTGGACTTTGGCCTCTTGACCATTCAGTAAATGGAACATGCTAAAATTTTCTTTTAATTCTAATATGATGTGTAGATGCATAGAATATTAATGTCTCTTCTTAGAGATGTGTATATTGGCTTGAATATAAAGTAGTGTTAAGTGTAAGGTGAATACTTTGCTTACCCTTTATATTGAAAAATTAAAAATCCCTCATATGTATAACACATACCTTTCCATTTTGCTTTAGGCATGAAATTACCACCTCAGTCTATTACTTTCTCTTCATTTTTTCATTCCTTTTCCTGAGAAATACAGGCCTTATATTTGTAATTCTGCATTTTACCATGCATCCTATTAGTCTTTGCTGATCCATGCCTTTTATGTATCCAAAAGATTTCAGGATGGAAATCTCTGGATATGAGAACATAGGGACAGGATATGATGTGGTATTATTTTCCCCAGATGTTCAATTATCTCTTAGTCTTCTTTCCTCCCTAGTTCTTCCTTCCACTTTACCTAGAGCAGCTTTGTTTATATTTTTTTATTTATTGGAGTTTCATATGAGAGTTCATTTGAGAAAGATAATTTCCTTTTAAAAACTTAAAAAAAACCCCACTGAATTAGGGAAACACCAAGTTTATTTTTAGCTCAGTAACTCTGATTCTGGCAGCTCATCTATTTAAAGGTAAATTACCATCATTCTCTGCTCCCTTCCAAAGAAAAGCTCACTGAACTATTTTAATATCTTAAAATTATGATATATGGGTAAATAATAGTTATCCTCACTTGCTACATGAAAGCAAGGTGGCATCTGCCTGCTCACAGCTGTGGACCCATGGCTTCCTCCTAACTGTTTGTCAGGTGGGGGGACGTCTGAAGAGAGAAACAACTTATTTTTAAGTGAGAATGTATGATTTTGTAGTGACAGGTAGAAAGCATATATCTTAAAGTTCGGAACGTTTACAAGTGAAGTCTGTCATTTTTTCAAGATGGTATTTATGGGTGTCCATATTATGGTGGATTGTTTTTAAACACTGTTTACTAAATGTACATTCCTTTAATTCCTCTTTAATTTTCTGATGTTATTTGAAATGTAAAACTAAAAGTATCTAATATGAATTTCTCCTTTTTTATCCTTTTTTCCTTTTTTGTATTTAAAGTAGAATAGAATATTAATTTGTTAGAATATTAATTTGGAAGTACAGAATATTGTTTCTTTTTATCCTGTGGAATTACTTGAGAGACTAATAATGAGCTATTTGGGTACAACTTGGAGCCACAATTGGTCATCAGTTGACCTTTAAACTTGGCAGACTTGCTTGAAGTTGATAGAAACTATTTTACTGAGATTCTAAGCTCTTTTAGTTGAGGAGTGCTTAACTGGAAGGAATGTAATGGTAAGACATTGAACTATTGACCTGCAAGATTGTTTTAGGAATAGAAATGAGAATATCAGCTTTGCATTTTTGAAAAAGCAGGTAATAATATAACTTAACAAAATTTAATCATACAATTCTATGACCCTTACTCATGGGGCTTCCCTGTTGGCTCAGACGGTAAATAATCTGCCTGCAGTGCAGGGAACCCAGCTTTTATCTGAGGGTCCAAAAGATCCCCTGGAGGAGGGAATGGCTACCCACTCCAGTATTCTTGCCGGGAAATCCCATGGACAGAGGAGTCTGGTGGGCTACAGTCCATGGAATCCCAAAGAGTGGGACCCTACTGAGTCACTATCACTTTTTCTTACTACTCATATAAGGTTATATAAAGTCTTCCCATCTGCACAGTGCCTAATAAGACTTTTGAGTTTGGGGATGTTTTCGTGTCAATCTCTAAAAAATGCTTCTCCTAAGCTACTAAAATGTTGCATGTCTCTGTGTGGGTATGCATGTTGCGTGCGCAACTGACGAGTAAGCAGTAATTCATTGATGTAGGTCTTAGGTTTATGCATCTATGGCACTTACGAATGTGTCTTTCCCTTTAGGCAAAGAGGATGAATTTCCAAAGAAACCTTTGGGGCAGCTTCCCCCTGAAGGTCAGTCGGCTAGTGTTACTCACCTGAGCAACGGACAGAGGAGCGTGGGCAGGTCGAGTCCCCACCCTGGCGATCGGAGAGGCAGCGGCTCGTCCCACAAGACCCACGAGCCCTCCCCGCCCCACCCGCGCCGGACCGGCACCCCCGAGAGGGCGAGGCAGCAGCGGCGGAAGTCCTCTGAAGAGGAGGGTAAGCGGCTTCGCGACGAGGCGGAGGCGCAGGCGCAGGCGCAGAGGAGACTCCCGCCGGGCGCCCAGGACGGCTCCGGGTCCAACCACGCGGCGGCCAATCAGAACAGCAACGCCACCTCGCGCGCCCGGAAGGAGTTCGCGCCCCGATGGCACAAGCCTTCCGAGGCCGCGGTTCTGGAGAAGACCGCCAAGGCCGCCGTGGAAGGCCGGAGCCGGGCCGCACCCCCCGCGCTCGCCGACCCCCGGGCTCCCCACGTGAGGCAGAAGACGAAGGTGCTGGACGCAGATGAGGGCAAGCGCGGCTCCACGGCCTCTCAGTACGACAACGTGCCCGAGGACGGTCCGGGCGGCGCCGTGGAGGAGGCGCTGGAGCGCGCGCGGGCGCAGAGCCCCCGGAGGCCCGCCGAGCCCGGCGCCAGCCCGTCCAGAGCCCCGCCCAAGTTCGCCTTCAAAGTCCTGCCTTCGAGTTACGCCCAGCACCAGTTCCTGCCAGACGGGGAAGATCGCGGGGCCGCGCACCCCCCTTCGTACAGTAACCCCCCCACCTACCAGAGCAGCTCTCCAAAGCGGGTCCCCGCCGCCA
The DNA here is from genome assembly GCA_006410675.1 of Oreotragus oreotragus. NCBI lineage: Eukaryota > Metazoa > Chordata > Mammalia > Artiodactyla > Bovidae > Oreotragus > Oreotragus oreotragus. The sequence continues at coordinate 297,671 of SJYX01018346.1, forward strand.
ACAGCAGCTTCCCGTTCCCCCCCGGGGCACACGCAAATCCTTCCCGCAGACCTTACGGCTCCACGCTTTCGGTCAGTGCTTCTCCAGAGAAATCTTACAGCCGCCCGACTCCCCTGGTCCAGCCGTCGAGTCGAATAGAAGTTCTCCCTGTTGATCTTGGTGCCGGCGGATATTCAGGGTCCCCAAAGAATGGGAGATTCATCCTTCCTCCAGGGGGTTTTTTGCCAGATAACAGGAAATGGTCAGAAGTTGGTTACACGTGGAGACCAGAGATGCCCGGACAGCCGTGGACAAGAGATGTCAACCGAGGCCACCTGAGCAGTTTCCCAAGACATCCTGTGTTTCACCACGGCCCCTGTCAGGACCACTCCCTCCCCTCAGTCTCCGTGGACGGCCCAGTGCGGTATAGAACTTCCCCAGCTCTGGAAGACGCCACCTCACCCGGGTTTCAGTATTCAGGGCCCTCACCTCCAGCGTATCACTACAGAAATCGGGACGGACTCTCTATGCAGGAGTCAGTATTGCTGTAAGAATTCATCTGTACTTGCTGCAGACAAGAGAATAGAGACCTGAATTGCTACGTTTATAATTGCCAAAGCAGTATTTTATACGATTGTAAAGAACTCGCACAGTTCTCGTGTATGTCAGTAATAAGAATATATGGAAGTGATTTCATCGCCACCTAGATGCTGCTTAAAGATGAGCTTTTAACGTGCATCATCACCGAACCCGTTAAAAGGAATTTAACCTGGAAACATAGCAATAGCATTTAGGGATGCACGCACAGTTTCATTTATATCTTTCTCCAAAAATCTGAATATTTGTACTCTCTTAGCCCATTCTATTTTGAGTAATGTTACAAAGCACTGAAAAGCAGTAGAATAGATATTTTTAAGGCTCTACCTAGTGTATGTTTTTTTAATAGCTACTATATAGGCATCTACCCATATACAGTCAAACACAGAACTAAAAAAATGTTTAAAGAAAAGAATTTCTAATCTAGATCCATGGAATAATTTATTTTTCTTTTCCCTAACTTATCTTTTAGTCAAGTTTTGTCCATTCCCACCCCCCAGAAGGAAATTAATTAAAGCTATCGTGTGCTTTTTGCTCAGTTACTTGATGATTGTGTAGATATAGTTTTAACTTAGTTAAAAAAATAAAAATTTAATAGCGAAAAATAATGACTAAAGTATTGGGGTCTACAAAATAGTGACCTTTATTCAGCATTGTTTTAAGGTGAGCAGTTTTATATAATTGAACTCTTTAGAAAAGGAAACTTAAACCCTAAGGCTTTTATTATTTTAGCTACTTAAAAAAATTTTTACATGCCCTTCTGAAATATTTTACATGCCTTTCTGTTTTTTTAAACATAGTAACTTTAGTTTCTATATGACCCACCAAGTATGAGGCAATTTGAATATAGGAGAATGCTTCCGTGTGAAGATCCCAAGAATTCGATTTTATAAACTTTGGGACATGTAGATGGAATAGTCAAATGAAGCTATTAAATGTCTATTTAAATTACATGCATGTTTGAAATATAGAAATATTACTTTTTGTCATTTTTGAATTTTATGAAATGATTTTATGTAGTCTCAACTTTTAAAAAACAGCTTTGAGTGTAATTCACACATCATATAATTCACCTATTTAAAGTGCACAACTTGCTGTCTTTTATATATACGCAGATTTGTACACCCATTAGCACAATCAGTCTTAGAACATTTTCATCATTAGGCTCTTAACTCGCATGTTAGCGTTCTGTTTTTGTCATCACTAGTGCCCCTTGGTTTCTATTTTTTTGCTGTTGCATATACCCCCTGTTGTACCTTGCATCCCTGCGGCTGATTTATAGCTGAAAGTTTGTACTTCTTCATCCCCTTCTCATGTTTTGCCCACTCCTGCCCCCTCCCTCTGGCAACCACTAGTTTGCTTCTTGTTTCTTTTTTTTATTATTATTTTATTTTATTTTATTTTACTTTACAGTACCCTACTGGTTTTGGCANTGATTTATAGCTGAAAGTTTGTACTTCTTCATCCCCTTCTCATGTTTTGCCCACTCCTGCCCCCTCCCTTTGGCAACCACTAGTTTGCTTCTTGTTTCTTTTTTTTATTATTTTTTTATTTTATTTTATTTTACTTTACAGTACTCTGCTGGTTTTGGCATACATGCTTCTTGTTTCTTGAGTCGGTTTCTGTTTTGTTTGTTCATTTATTTCTTGCATTGCCAACCAGTTCTGCCAGGAAACCTCTATTAAGACCCAATCCTTATATTGATTTTTGTTAGTTTCAAGTTATATTTTTCTCCCCAAAACATTACTTTGTGATCTGAAATATAGTCATTGAAAAAAGTCCCCCTAATAATGTGGATCTTTCAAAAGACTGAAATGGAAAGGTATTTGTTCCTTTTTGAGGGATAAACCAAACCAAACCGTATCTGTCTTTCATGCAATTACAGCATTAATAAGTTTCCCTGTTAAACAATATGATAGTTTACCTTATATTAAAGAGGATCACTTATAGATTTTACCTTTTTTCTTTTATGTTTTGCTTTTTCTTTCCTTTAAAAAATGTTTCTTACTTTTTAACTTTCTGTATAGCTTCCATAAATTAGCAGGTGGATTCTGTCTCCCATAGGCTTTTATTTTATTTTGTTAGATGGGTAGTGCAAAAGTCTTATAGTTAGTCATCAGACACCAGAATGTATCAGTCACCAAGATCCTTTTGCTGCTGCTGCTGCTAAGTCGCTTCAGTTGTGTCCGACTCTGTGCGACCCCATAGATGGCAGCCCACTAGGCTCCTCTGTCCCTGGGTTTCTCCAGGCAAGAATACTGGAGTGGGTTGCCATTTCCTTCTCCAATGCATGAAAGTGAAAAGTGAAAGTGAAGTCACCCAGTCATGCCCGACTCTTAGCGACCCCATGGACTGCAGCCTACCAGGCTCCTCCATCCGTGGGATTTTCCAGGCAAGATCCTATTAGGACTTGAATAAATCCTGAAGAAGAAAAAAGGGGGACGACTAAGAAATGGTTTCCTGATACATAGGATAGATTAAGATGGATGGCTTTTTTTCTTGTTCTGCAAAGCAAAAACATAGATGATACTTTAAATTTCTGCATTTTAAAAATAGTGATTTTTTTTTCCTTTCTAAAAACATAAATGTGTGTGTGCTTGTGTATGCAAGACGTGCATCTTCATTTTAGATTTTTGTATCTTAAATTGAGCATTAAGTGACTCAAACTCTTTGTTTGAACAAATTTATGGTCCAGACCATAGGTCAGCAAATTCTACTGTAGTGTTAGTTCCAGATAGATATTTTTAGCTTTATGAACCATATTTATCTTTTTAAAGAGCTGGTTTAAGAACATAGTTTTCATGTTGTCTTTCAATGAAAATGGGCTCACCTTCACATATTCCTTGAAATATGTGAATTTAAAGTTTTAATATTGGGATATTTGGGAACATCTAGTTAAGTGGGGAAAAAAAGTGATATTTATGTGACATTGTATTATGCTACATATGAAATGAGTTTCTATTTCACCAGCAGTTAAATAACAGTAGTTTAATTGTACCTAAATTAAGCTTCAATATTGTTGCTCTCTCATGTAATATATTTTCATTAAAATAAGAATTGTAAGTAAGAAATAGAAGAGAATTTTATTTTAAAATGAAATATTTTAAATGTAAAAGATAATTTCTCAACTTTCATCGAGAGCAATTAATTTGTTATAGCTGTTATTCATGCTTTATTGATTTCTCCAGAGATGTTTGTAGCAGAATGTTTTTCCAACACTTTACTATAAAATTCCAGTATATTGATCTTACTTCTGGTCATTAAACTAGAAATAATGGAATTAAAGTAGAGTATCTTATTTAAAAAACTGAAAACTACCTATTGTTCTCTTTTGTTCCTTATGTTTATAATCTTTCATTAAAAAAAATTAAACTTGTCATGTTTTAGCGAGGATTTAGTGACTATCTATGGTGTGCTCGGTCACACTTTGCATATACTAATGTTCACTTGGAGTATTGAAGTTAGGTTAATTTTACTATACCCATAATTTTAGTGAGGTTAGGGTATAGTTTTCCATAAGTGATACAAAGTTTAAAAATTGTTATAAAAGTAAAACTCCATGTCAAGAAATATTAAGATTATATATTCTGTATAACAGTTGTCGTGGTAGATGGCAGTCCCGTAGAGTTTTTAATGGCTCTAGCTAGAGCAGTTCTTAATGGAAATAAGTTACTTTTCCCTTTATTCCTGTAAAGTTCATGTTTTTAGCACAAAGCCTAGTTGTATGCTCGTTCACAGCAGACTAGAGGAAACTTACTTGGTGGTAGGATAGAGTTTTGTAAAGGACTCCTTTATTTCCGTTAAAGAGTAATTTTCTTGTAATCTTCTTCACTTCTGAAACTATTTTAGTACCTCTTAAATGCATCTGAACTGTTTTTCCATTCCTCTCTCATAAATATTCCCAAATAAATCCATTCAAAAAATGGTTTTGTGTGGGAAGTTTGGGGGGATGCCATCTCTGTTTATGTAGTTGATTTTGACTTACTAATCTTTGAAACCAGTACTCAGCATTATCTCTTCTGTAGAACCATTAGATAATAAATTTCTAGAAGTTAACTTGTTTCAATAAAATTCTGTTCTAATGTAAAAATTTGATTCTAAATAGAGTTGTCATTAAATTTTGCTTACAGCAATATACTTAAACCCAAATACGTTGTTTTTTTATCCCTTAGTTTGGCTAATGACAGTCTATTTTATAGTGTTTAAAATTAGAAATGTACAAAATAAAACATGCAGAGAATAGAGAAGCAACGTTTATGGCAAACATTTACCATAGAGACTTAGGCACATATTGCGAAGAATTCCTATAACTCTTCTAAACACTTGTTGCTAAATTTCAACCTTACTCATGTTCCTTTACTAAATGAATTTTAATTTCCTTCTGTAGAAAGGGAGTTCTGGGAATTGTGTAACAAGTGTAATTTGATGAGACCGAAGCGTTCCCATCACTGCAGCCGCTGCGGCCACTGTGTTAGGAGAATGGATCATCACTGTCCATGGTAAGAAATGAATAATTCACTTTTGAAAAAAAATGTAGTAAAAAATAGATCTTGGTACTTAGCTGATTTAAACGAAGGTTATATCAGAGTTATACAGTTTAAGAAAGCCTTTTTATAAGGAGACCTTTAATTGATCATATGCTTCTATCAACTCCCAGGGTCATTTTTTCAGAGATCGTAGATTTTTCTAACAGGGAGATATTTGAGCAGAAAACTAAAAATTAACATGCACCCAAATATATAAAAGAACTAAAGTGGTTTTATTAAATGAAGCAGTGTAGGTAAAGCATTTAGTATAGTATAAGACATATAGAGAGTACTTAAATTTAAATATAGTAGCTGTTACTGTTTCTAACTGTAATGTAAACCATATACATCTCATTGTTTGTATTTCCCTTCCAATTTAATTAAAGAGTAACATTGCATATACCTTAAACCTCGTTTCACTTCCTTTCAGCCTTTTTTTTCAGTGTTATGTGTTGGTTATAGGGATTAATATTACATGCTAGCTAGAAGCGGGAAAAAAAAAACGTGATAGTTGATTCTGCTGACTGCCAGCATTTTTGGTCAGTAGGGGGCTCTCTTGTAATATTTAAAGAAAATGTTCAGTTGAGAAACAATTTTTGAAAACAAATGCTGTGAGAGTTCTACATTGTATCTCATTTCAAAGCTGTCACAGAAATCTGTGAAAAGATATTGTATTTAATTCTGTTTTTCTAGCATGAGATCTCTGCATAAATATTTAAACTGGTATGGTGTAGCACTTTATAAATATATCTATATACATGTATATTTATGTTTATACACACATGTATACAAAGTTAGCTACATAATCTTCTTCTTAAATTTATAACTGTATTTATCTGAGGTTGTCTCAAGGGTAGATTTTAGTTTTGTCTAGTAATGCTAATCATTTAGAGCTTCCTTTATTTTTGATAGCACAAGTTATCAGCAAGCTTTTAGTGGGAATTTGGTTTCCACTATAAAATGATTATTTGACTAGAATATAATTTCCTGAGATTCAGAAAAAATAAGAGTACTGTGTTACTATGTAAAAAGGTTCAAAATTCTATCACAGGATAGTTTGGTATATAACATACAGTTGGTGTTTTAAAAATGTGCCTGGAATTTATTCAGATTAATTCTCAAATGATTTTATAAACCTCCGTGATCTGTTTATAATTACAATAATAATAGGGTTTGCTTTTTAAAGCTGTGTGAAGCATGTATTCAGGTAAGTGATAACCACACTGAAAAACTCANCAGCACATCTTTAATACAATTTAAGTTAGGAATTTGGCCCTATTTATTATTTTTTCAAACAGTGGCAGTATAATGCTATAATATGTTGAAAATAAAACATTGTGAAAGATAATTTGTAGTTTTGAACTAGGATTTTCTGCTGGAATTGTATTTAGAAAATTTAGATACAATAACTTTGGAACAACAAAATACTCAGCTTGCATTAATCTTGAATTTTTGGAATTCTAACATTAATCCTTTTTCCTAGTTTTGGTTCATTGTTGTATTGGTGGAAACACGGCTCTAAAAATTGATACACACTTTTGAACATGTTTATTTTCAGCCACCAAGGGTTAGACTGTAAAAGTAAGAAAAACTGTGAACGCTTTGCAGTGTGTCAGAATGGCAGATTTAAGTCACTTTGCTTCGTATCATTCAGCTTGCTCTCCACAGCTTGAATGCTGCAGTGAAAGAGCAGTGTACAGAAGCGGGTTCTTGTTCTGTTGACCACGGTCTTTCCTAACTGTACATCCTCTGGCAATTGTCCTAACTCCTCTGTTCCTCTTTTGTATCAGTGGAGCAAGGAGGTTGCCATCTGTTCTTCCTGCCTCACTGGCTCATTGTTGAGTTGAATGGGGAATCATATACAGGACTTCTTTGACAAGTAGAATGTGCTTTACAAATGTGAGGTGGCGTGTTTATGTCATCTCTTTTCTTATATACTCTTTGCTTTTAGGTTTGAGTGGGTTGGGCTTATCTCTATGAACTTAAACACTTAAGAAGTTGTTTGTGCTTATTTCTAGTTTTACCATCCTAAAATTAACATCTTATTAAAGTTTGAAATATTTTTTCTTTTTCCTTTCTTTTTTTCTTCAGGATTAACAATTGTGTTGGTGAAGATAACCATTGGCTTTTTCTGCAGTTGTGTTTCTACACTGAACTTCTTACTTGCTACGCACTGATGTTTTCTTTCTGCCACTATTATTACTTTCTTCCACTAAAAAAGCGTAATTTGGTAAGAAATGTTTATATCCACTAATGTTAGAACAGCTGTAGTATATAGTTGTTAACATGTGGTGCTTTTAAAATAAGTGTAGAAAATTGAAAACAAAAGTAGTGAACATAAACCCTCAAATTGGTGCGTTTTAAAATGTATTGGAATTGATAAAATGGACCTATTCTGATATTGCCTTATAACCACATCTATTAACGATTACTTGTTAGTGTCGAGTTCTTTAAAAAGTGACCTATCACTCAATGTATACATATTTTCGTTTTAAATCTACAGTAATGAAAAGCAAAGTGAAAAACGTTAGCTTCTTATTTCTTTTCAGGAGTAAAAATAGACTTGTTTAATTCTTAAAAGTTCTCAAAGGAACATTAAGTTCTTGAGAAAAGGATTCGTTCCCCAGCACCCCAACTCCAACTTTTAACATTGGTGATAAGATGAATTTGCAGATGCTTTAAAAAGTTATTGTTATATATCCACTTGAGGCAATGCTTTTCCCACTCGGTAGAGGAACTACAATATACGTTAATAAGATTTGCCCAGAACGGTGGTGTTAAAGGTAGTAGTAGTAATAACATCAACCAGGAGTTTTAAGCCTTGACTATATTATCAGCACTGTGCTATGGACATGTGATTTTAATTCTCACATAAGTGCACACCACAAGCACATGAGTTGGGTATGATTTTTCCTCCATCTTTTATAGATGAGGAAATAGACTAATAGAGGTTAAATAAATGGTTACTGAAGGCACAAAGCTAGGAAGTGATTATTCAACTGGTTTTAGTTATAGACTGGGATTTGAATCTGGGTTTGTGTTTTCTGAATCATATCTTTTGTGCTTTGTTTGTAGAACTTGTATTTTCAGCCTGATCCTGTGTGCCATTTTGACTTACATTGTGCTTTTAGAATGCCGTGTGTGTGTGTGTGTCTGTGTGTGTGAGAGAGAGAGAGAGAGAGTATGTGTACTTACAGGAAGCAAGATTGGGAAGGAGACAGAAGAGGAATAGAATTTCTGATGAAGAAGTGTGTTTTTAAATTTCCTATTTAAGTCATTTTATACTCTAAATCTTTTCTATTAAAAATAACAAGCTTAGTGCTGGCACATGCAACTAAATTTTTTAATAGTGGAACAGTTGAGAGAAGGTCTTTGAGTTCTGTGTATTTAGATCTTTTTTGTACAGATGATCATTTTGTATAATTAAAAGGATATTTACTGTGGTTGCTTGGTTGCATAGATTAGTGGGCCTTGTCAAGGTAATTCTGTGTATTAAATGCAGAATGAGCAATTAAATTAGACGCAAACAACTCAAAAAAGTTCAAGGGGGAGAACTGTAAATGTAGGTGTTTGACATTTATCACACTGAGAATTTAGTGCATCCTAATACTGCAGTCTTAGAAATGTTTTATCTTATAGATGAATTTCTCTTTTATGCTTTCTTATATTTTGATTTTACTTTCTGATAAAACCAGGTACAAAAGAATGGTCACCCAAAGCATCCAGATCAGAAGCCCTAAAACAATAGCCGTTAATATTTAAAGAGTCATTTAGGGTCAGCAAAGTACTTTCTGCACATGTCATTTATTTTAATTCCCACACCATGTGAGGTGGCCTAGATGTGAGTGTGACTTTAATGCCAGACTCCTTGGGTTTGAATCTCAGCGATAGATTAATTTCTGGTATATTTGGTATTGTAGTTAGAACATGGAAAAGGTTATATGTATTTTCCAAGTAACCTGTTTCAAATATTCAATAGATTGAGCCTAATTAGAAGAGCTTTAAAATAAAAATGTACCTGTAAGATTAAGATCAGAATGTCTTAAGAATGGAGAGAGAGGTAGAATCTAGTGGTATTAATGAAAGGCTAGTAGAGTTTCTCTAGGAGGGAATGCTCCGTAGCACTGTGGAGGGATTGGCACACTGTGGATGTTGGGATAAATTTGACCCGCTACCTGTTTTTATTAATAAAGTTTTGTTTGAAACATAGCTACTCTCATTTGTTAAGTTTTGTTTGCAGTTGCCTCTGTAATACAACAGCAGAATTAAGTAGCTGTGACAGAGGCATGTGTGCTGAAAAGCCTAAAAGATTAGGTATCGGGCTTTTTATCTTGCATTTACTAGCTTCTGGTAGTGGAAAGATCTTATTTTATAAATAGACACACCTAGAATTAAGCCTGGCTTTTCTTATTGTGAGTATAAGCTTTGACACATCATTTAACCTTTCTGAATTGTAATATCCACTTGAAAAATGTGAATAGTAATGAGATTTAATGAGATAGCACATGTAAAAGTTCTTGGTAGATAAGAGATTTTCAATTTATGTTACATTTGATTTTGGTGAAAGCTCTCAGAAGAAGGGAACAGTTTTTCTTTGCTCCTTTAATTTTTATGAACATTTAACAGACTGTTTAACAATATTACTTGGAGATCAATGACAGAATAAAAAAGTTCCAACACTTAAATAAGAATATAATGGTTAATATTTAAGTGAAGGATTAAGACATTACAAATTACAAACTGATTTGTCTCTCTAAATAAAACGTAGAAACTCTGGAAAAATTACTATCGGAAAGAGCACTTTTTTTAGTGAAAAAACTGATTACAGATGATACTAATATACTTAGAAACATATACATAGACGTGTATTTACATGTATACTGACAAAAGACTAGCAGCGTAGTAAAGGTTTATTAAGAAATGTAAAGTCCAGGATGAAAATATCAAAAGGCAGTACAGTTGGGTTTTAAAAAGTCAAACCTGAGTTTCTTTAGAGCAATCACTTGTAGAAACAATACAGGTAATTTTAAAATTCTTAAAAATCATAATTATTGTTAGTAAGATTACCAGATGAAAATCAAATAATTAGCTCTATCATATTGGTTGTAATAAAGCTACTTTGGTAATAGCAGTAAATTACAGATAGTTCTAGGGACCTGACAGAGTTTTAGCTAGTAGTGCTGAGCAGGAATTGTTCAAGGTTTATAGTATCCTTGTATTAAGTAGGATGTTTTTATAATTACCTTCATGTTAGAGATAATGAAATTGAAACCCAGAGGGTTTATGTTATGATATTTCTGAGAGCATTTGGCATCCTATTGAAAAATCCTTTGTGTTTTAACCCTGTTTATGGTGTATTTTCTGAATGAAGTGATTAATAATATTTTTAAGTTAGGTATATGGACACGAGAATTTTACCATAGTGTTTTCCAGTATGAGAAAAGACTATTTTGTTGGCTAATACTGTTTTTCTATAGTATGTCTTTAACCTGCTTAACCTTACTGGTGTGTTAGTTACTCAGTTGTCTCCGACTCTTTGCGATCCCGTGGACTGTAGCCCACCGTGCTGCTCTGTCCATGGGATTTCCTAGGCAAGGATACTGGAGTGAGTTGCCATTTTTTTCCCCAGGGTATCTTCCTGACCCAGGGATTGAACTTTTCCTTCATATCCTTGGAGTATATAGCCCTAAATATTCCAAGGATCTGAAGGAAAATGAATGTTCAATAGTACTTAGTGTTCACTGAAATGAATTCTAGTCATTCCATTGATTAAGATGTTGATAATTTAAAGCTATGTTTCCAGGTACATAGGGCTTCCCAGGTGGCACTAGTGGTAAAGAACCCACCTGCAGGAGACCTAAAAGACTCAGGTCCCATCCCTGGGTCAGGAAGATCCTCTGGAGAAGGGTGTGGCCACCCACTCCAGTACTCTTGCCTGGAGAATCCCATGGGGAGAGGAAGCTGGTGGGCTACAGTCCTTTGGGTCGCAATGTGACTGAAGTGACACACCAGGTACATACACTCTTGGAATTCTAATACTGTTCCAGTGAGTTTACTCTGGTATCATTATAAGTTATCCCTTTTCATCTGCAGTAATTATCCTGCCTTGTGTTTTCTGCTATTACTTTGGCTATATTATTCTTTTGGTTAGTATTTTCAGCTTTTTACTTACAACCTTTATCAGTTGTCTTTGTGTCTTGTAGACACCAAATATTTCTCTTGTTTTTGAAGTCGAGTTTGATAATCTGTCTTCTAATTGAAATGGTCTCTCTCACTTATTTTGACTGATATTAATCCTATCATCCTATTTTTTATTTTATTTTTTTACTTCACCCCTCTGTTCTTTGTTTCCATTTTTCTCCTTTTCTTATCTGCTTTGAAATTTTCAGTTGAAAGAAATTTCCAACATATCCCTTCTGAGGGTTTTTCTCTTTTACTCTTTTAAAAATGGTTTTCCCAGAGATCAAAACATTTTCCTTGGTTTTCTGAAGTTTAATATAAATTGATACTTTAAACATCACCAAGATAATAAATGGAGTAGCCTTAGAACCCCTCCTATCATCATCATTTTGGTATTGTAGGGGCATAAAATAGATGTAGAAATAAAACTCATAACGATAAGATTTAATTTTCATTTATAAATTATGTGTTATAATGCATATGTTATATAAGGTCAGTATTTGTTTAGAGTTACCCACATATTGATGTTTTATTGATCCTTCATGACTTCATAAGTTTCTAAGCTGCTTTCTGAGAATATTTTTTCCTGCCTTTTGGTGGAAGTGTACTGAAACAAATTTTGCCAGTTTTTGGTTCACCTGAAAATGTCTTTATTTCTCTTTCATTTTTGAATGATTTATTTGGTTGGCATAGAATTATAGACTTAGAGTTATTTTTAGATTTTAAAAGATATTATTTCCTTGTCTCCTGGTTACCATCATTTCTGCTGTAAAGTCAGTTGTTAGTTTTATAGTTCATTCATTGAAGTAATGTGTCTTTCTCTCTGACTGCTTTTATGATTTAGTTATTTCTGTTATATGGCTTTGTTGAGGCATAACTAACGTATAAGTTTATAAGATACCTAAATTGTGTGTTATGATAATCTGATGTATGCATACACTTTGAAGGGCTTCCTTGGTGGCTCAGCCGGTAAAGCATCTGCCTGCAGTGCAGGAGACCTGGGTTTGATCCCTGGGTCAGGAACATCCCCTGGAGGATGGCATGGCAGCCCGCTCCAGGACTCTTGCCTGGAGAATCCCATGGACAGAGGAGCCTGGCAAGCTACAGTCCATGGGGTCGCCAAGAGTTGGACACAACTGAAGCAGCTTAGCACAGCACATATACTTTAAAAGGATTCCCACATCTAGTTAACACAAATGTCGCCTTACATATTAATCTTTTTTATGAGAACATTTAAGTCTTCTCTCTCAGTGAATTTCAGTTGTGCCAAATGGTGATAAAACAGTAGTTACTATGTTTTATATTAGGTCCTTTAGACCTTATTCATCTTACCCCTAAAACTTGTACCGTTTTACCTGTCTCTCCCTTTTATCCCAACTCCAGCCCCTAGGAACTTTTGTATTTTCAGTTTCTAGAGTTAACTTAAAAAAAAAAATTCCACAGGTAAGTGATACCATTTGGCTTATTTCACTTAGTGTAATGCCACCAAGGTATATCCATGTTATCAGAAATAGCAGGATCTCCTCCTTTCTCGTGGCTGAATAGTATTCCCTTGTGTGTGTCTGTGTAAAACATCTTTTTTATTCATTTGTCCATTAACGGATGCTTCCATATGTTGGCTATTATGAATAATGCTGCAGTGAACATGGGGGTGTGCATATCTCTTTGAGATCCTGTTTTTATTTCCTTTGCATATATACCCAGAAGTAAAGTTGCAGGGTCATATGGGAGTTCTGTTTTTAATTTTTTGAGAGGTCTGCATACTGCTTTCCATAGTGGCTATAGCAGTTTACATTCCCACCAACAGTGCAAAAGGGTTTCCCTTTCTCCACATCCTTGTTAACACTTAACTTTTACTTTTTGGTGATAGCCATTCTAATCTAACAGATGTGAGGTGATATCTCATAGTTTTGATTTGGATTTCCCAGATGATTAGTGATACTGAGTACCTTTTCAATTCCCTGTTGACTATCAGTATATGTTTGGAAAAGTGTCTATTCAGGTACTCTGCCATTTTTCTAATCTTTTTTTTTCTGTTGAGTTGTATGAAGTCTTTATGTATTTTGAATATTAACCCCCTATTAGAGAGATGATTGGCAAATATTTTTACACATCACGTAGGTTGCCTTTTCATTTTGTTGGTGGTTTCCTATGCTGTGCAAAAGGTTTTTAGTTTGATGTAGCCACACTAGTTTATTTTGCTTTGGTAACTTTGTTTTTGGTATCAAATCCAAAAAGTCATTGCCAAGACCAGTGTAATGGAGCTTACCCCAAACCCTTTCTTCCATGAGTTGTATGGTTTCAGGTTTTACATTCGTCTTTGATTCATTTTGAGCTGATGTTTGTGTATAGTATAATGTAGGGATCCAGTTTCAATCTTTTGCATGTTACTGTCCAGTTTCCCGAGGACCATTTATTGAAGGGACTGTCCTTTCCCCACTGGCTCTTCCTGGCTTCCTCGTCATAAGTTAATTGACCATGTCAGAGTGTTTTTTGTTTTCTTTTTCTGAGCTCTCTGTTCAATTCTATTGATCTCAGTGTCTTTTTATGTCAGTATCTTACCATTTTGATTTCCATAGCTTTGTAATGTATTTTCAAATCAGGAAATGAGATGCCTCCAGCTTGGATTTTCTTAAGATCACTTTGGTCATTTGAGATATTTTGTGGTTCTATACACAGAATTATTTGTTCTATTTCTGTGAAAAAAATGAAGTCAAAATTGTGATAGGGATTGCATTGAATCTATAGACTGCTTGAGTACTATGGCCATTTTAAGAATAATTAAATTTTCCAACCTTGTGAGCCTTGAAGAGCTTTCCATTTATTAGTTGTCTTCAATTTCTTTCCTAAGTTTCTTCACTGAACAGATCTTTCACCTTATTGTTTAAATTTATTCCTAGGTATTTTATTCTTTTTGATACAGTTATCAATAGGATTATTTTCCTAACTTTCTGGTAGTTTATTATTAATTTATGGAAATGTGAATGATACTTGTATATTAATTTTTTATTCTGCAAGTTTATGGATTTATGTATTAGTTCTAACACTTTTTTGGTGGTCTCTAGGTTTTCTATATGTGATACTCTGTAATCTGCCAATAATGTCCGTTTTACTTCTTCCTTTCTAATTGAATATCTTATTTCTTTTGCTTGCCTAATTGTTTTCATATCCAGTGTTGAATATTCGTGATGAGAATGGTTGTTCTTGTCTCATCCTTGATCTTAGAGGAAAACCTTTCAGCTTTTTATTGAGCGTGATGTTTCTGTGGGCTTGTCATGTATGGCTTTTATTACACTGAAATATGTTCCCCCCTAATACCTGATTTGTTGAGTTTTTATCATGAATGGATATTGAATTTTGTCAAGTGCTTTTCTGTGTCCTTGGAGAAGATCATATATTTATCCTTCAGTTTATTAATGTAGTATATTGATACAATCGATCACTGATTGATTTGCAATTGTTGAAGCATCTTTGCATGCCTGGAATTAAATCCCACTTGATCATGGTGTGTGATCCTATTAACGTATTGTTGAATTTGGCTTGCTAATATTTTGTGAAGGAATTTTACATCTTTGTTCATCAGGTATATGGGTCTATACTTTAGTGTTATTTGGTTTTTATATCTGGTTAATACTGGCTTTGTACAATATTTCTCACTGTTAGAATTTCCATTTTTTCATAGATCACTTCTTTGGTGAAATTCTTCATTTGTCATTAAATGTTGAACATTTTAATGCAGGTTCTTTTAATGTTTATGTCTGATATCTTCAATGTTGAGATCCACTTGTGAATCTGTTTCTGTTGACTTTTTTCTTCTCTCTTTTAGTTTCAGATATTTGTTCTTTCTTCTGATACATCTGATAAGTTTTGTTAGATACTAGGCATTTTATATGACAAATTGTAGAAGACCTGGTTGATGCTTTCTTTTTCAAGATAAGATTTACTTGTCTTTGTGGACAGTCAACAAGAGAGGACTCATCTTGATCCAGCCAAAAATTTGTGTAATAAATATTTCTAAGGCTAAATAACAGAACATTGGTCTTAATACAGCAGTTCTTTTGCAGATGAAATTTACTACGTTTGTTGAGACTTTGTAAGGGCTTAGGATTTGGGTTTTGTCTTCATGGAGAACTAGTTTCTGTTTCTCCTTTCTCTTATGTTGTAGCGCGTCAGGGGTTTTCAGCTGGAAGCTTCCGTGTGTACAGTGGCTTCTGCTGTGTTGTTTCCCCAGCTCCGGGGGACTGTAGGAGGCTCTGAGCCTCCACTTGTACTTGACCTTTCATACAGTACTGTTTATGAGTTGACCATTACCTCCAGGTGAAAAACGGTGTGGAACGTAGGACCCACCTCAGTGCATCGCCAGCTTTCCTGGGATGTTGGTCGTTTACGTCCTGGCTACTTTGGCTGCTTCTCAGTGTCTTCACTCAGCTGCTTATTTACCAATTAATTGGGTTTTATCTGATTTTTAGTAGCGTTCTTATTGGTAGGGTTATTCTCACACAATCTCCTCTTTCATAAGTATCATTGGCGTACAGTTTTGTTTAAAAATTTCTTCCCAAGTGATTTTATCATTGCTTCCTAACTGCGCAGCTCTAGGAGACAGCACTCATATCGTAATCTATATAAACAGTGTCCTTTGCAGTTGTACAGAAGAATGCTTCTGTAACTGTAAGGTTTGAGAGCTGTTATTGTGCTGTAGAGAATTACACTGGTGGTGGACTTTATAGTATCAATAGAGTTAAACCAGATGGAGAAACGAAGGAAATCATTGCTGGACAAGAGAATAACAAAAGGCTGAAAGGCTTGAGGCAGTTAATTGGAAATTGGTTTTAAGGTGACATTTGTTCTAAGATACTAATAAACTCTATAGAAAATTTTCTTAAGTCTAAATAATCAAAAATTCTCCTTACTATAACAGGTTATTATTATTATTTTTTTGGTAATGACATTTATCATATTTTCTATAAAGGTAGAAAATTGCCAGTAATTTCAGTACAAAAATCACTATTAGTGTTTTTTTATAAAGTAGTGTTTTGTAGTGGAATATTCTTCAAACAATCCTACCCCATCCATTTTTTCCTAAACCCTTGCCTGACTCTCATTTTTCTCTAAAACAAACCAAAAAAAAGTATATCCAGCTTTTTGTTTTGTATGTAAAGTTGCTTTGATAGTATCAGAAACCTTCATAAAACTTGCTGTTCTTTCTTTTATTTGGACTATGGTATAAAGATCCCCAGATATCCCTAATTATCTTTGGAGATCGTGTTACTGGTTACTGTTCTTCTTTCTTGTGGAGAAAAAGTACAATCAAAGTATGCTCTGGTCTTTGACCCTGTATTCTGTTGGCCAGAGGAAGTGAAAGCTTTAGTCTGTATTTTCTTTATGCCCCTTCAGGTAGATAGATGGCAGCATATATCTTTTCTAGATCATCTTCAGTTCTAAAGCTGAGTGCTTATTCTCTAGGTGGGAAAAGAAAGTGTTAACAACTCTTGCTTAGGTTTTTGTTTCTTTTTTTCTTTTTCTTAAATGTGAAAGTATTCATTAACAAGAGAAAAAGACTGACTTTTAAACTTGTGGTTATGTTACTTAACCTGAATTTAGGAGAAAACTGGTAGATTATTGGTTAAATGCACAAGAAACAAAGAATTGAGAGAAAGCAGGCCGGTTCACAAACTCTGGGAAGTAAAGGGTTTGGAACCTGATTTTCTTCCATTTCTCTCTTCTCTTGGCTTTGCCTTTTCAGGAAAGGACATTCTCTGCTGGATTGTTTTAATAGCTTTGCAATAACCCCTTTGTTTTTGAGAGTAACTTAATGCTTTTTAGATTTCTTCTTAATCTTTACTTTTAAAATATCCACCTATCATGGGGTTCCAAGGATTTATGTGTTTTTACTATGTGAAGTTTTAAGGAAATGCTTTAATATATCCCTTAGTTAGAGAAAGAGGTAATAAGAAAAAAGGAAGACAAGGAATTTATTCACCATGAATCAGTGCCCCAAATCAGGATTTATTTTTGTGTTGTAAATATTGATTTATACCCTAAGTCTTATACTAAAGAAGGCCCACAAACCCAAGAAGAATTAATACCATCTTCTTTGTGAATAGTAACTAAAAAAAAACTCTATAAATTCTCAGGTAATATTGAGACCAAAATTCATATTTAGAAAATTGCAGAAACATAAGTAATAGGTGTCTTTCTAAATAAATGAGGATAAATAAAACATTTTCATTTAGAATCACAAAATCCAAAATTAATAAAAATTATAAACTTGGAGATATTTATAGGAGTTTTTAGATGTCAGATTAATTCAACCATCATTTGTATTTATCATGCCACTATAATGTTATTTTTTATTTAAAATACTCTTGAAAATAATGTCTTCCTTTAAGCATGATTGGGATGAAAATCATCTTAAAGATTTCAAAACTTGTAGATTGGGGAGCAATTTGGCATTTTAAATTAATAAAATGGATAGATATTAAAGAAAATAAATTTTCTTTGGTCAGAGTCTCTATTTGACTATTTTATACATTTTAAATAAATTTTAAATGTTTATAAGCAAATGTCTGGTCATTTGGCATCTTGTTAAATTGTAAAAATATAGTTTAATAATTTACAGAATAAATTATAAAAATGTAGTTGATCTTATTGTATACTAATTATTTACCAAAACCATTATTAGAAAATTATAACATTTTAACTAAATATCAGGGAAGGTATCATTATAATTAGGGAGTATGCTTTCTATAGTTCACTATTTATTGATCCATGAATATTTCATTCATTTATTTCAGGAATTTTACTTTATATTTTTCTTGACTTGTAACAATTGAATTAGTGGAAAATGTCAACTCTTTTAAAATACCATGAGAGGCTAAGTAGTGTGGTTCCCATTGTACAGAAAAGGTACTGAGATTCAGAGAGGTCCAGTAACTTGTCTAAGCAGAGAATTATCCTACCTGGCAGAGGAGTGTTTGGGTCCATTTCTGTCTATCCCTGAGTCAGTATGCTTTCTGTACTTATCAAGTTACTCTTTCACTGTTTGCACTTTACCCTGAGGAAGATTTTTCAGCAGTTTAAACAACAGTCAAACATCCACAAAATCTCCAGAGAAATCTTATTGGATCTCTTGATTGGTAAATTCCTACTTGACTGTTTTCATTTTTAATTGAATCAGCACATCTTTAGTATTAATCTAATGTAAAGATTGTCAAAATACATGCTATAAAAGCATTATAGAAAGTTAAAAATATTTTAGAAAATATGTACATGCTGGCAATCACACACTGTAGGCAGTACTATCTCTACGTTCTTTCTACGTGAGAAAATAAGAGATTATTTTCTTTCTTAAATAATTTGTAGCTATTAGCATAGAGTTTATGCAACTAATCATTTGTGGCACAGTTCTGAAGTTACATCTTTTAAATCGTTTTTAGATGAAATAGATTCAGGTTATTTCTAGTTGATTCTTTTGTATCTATTTTTCTATGAAGGGCAAAAACTAATATATTAACTGCATTTAAGGCTATGGGGTAAGTTACAAAAGTGGGAAAGGATGGGAGAGAATTTCAATAAAGGACATGTTGCCAGTATTCAGGAGAGGAAAATAAATAATGTTTAGCAGTCCAGCCAACTCTTCTGCTAAGAAGATGCATTATTATTATTCCAATTAGCTCCTATCTAATAGTGTTGCTAGGGATTGATGTCAGATAGAACCTTGCCATGGAGTTATTTGCATAGATTTTTGGCTAACAAAGAATAGAAGTAGCTAGAGGGCTTGGTTGCAGGTAGCTTTGAGTATTAAGAAATCTCTTTATAGTTTAGTTTAATCTTCTTATATAATCAATCTTAAAGTATACTGAGTACTTCAATTATTTATTGCTATTTTAAAAAATGATTTAGGCTTGACTCTATATTTATATAGGGTCATTTATTGTGGACATTTTAGAATGAATAAAATTTCTGGAAATATGTATTTAGTTTATTTTTGGCAAGAATAGCCAAAAATAGTGTGAAATTGAGATAAATATGAAATGAAAGTTATTTCATTCACAAGTATAGAGATAATCTGTTTTGTCTCTTTCCTGAAATGCTAGTCAAAGTAGCATCTCTTGGTAAATTTTTCTTTCCTTTTCCTTTTTTTTTTTTCGCTTGAAAGGTATGGTGTCAGATGTATAATTAGTTAATATTTGTAAAAGAAAAACCTCTATAAGAATGCCTTACTGTTCTAACAATTGTCCGTTCTACGTGTCGTATATCCTTGTGCTTTTACTGAGGTGGAACAAAGAAACCTTAGACTAAATCTTGACCTTGCCCTGCAGTACCATGTCTCCTGAATGTATGTCCTCATTAAATCCTATATAGCTAATTATTGATGAATATTATTACGCTTAATGTAAAAATTTAGCAGTTTTATTTCTCTGTGAGAATCTTTTAGTCGTTGTGAGTTTAAGTGGTTAAATGCTGACAGCAATTTTATAATTTCACTCATCTCTCATTTTTTATCAAATGCATATAGCAAGAAAGTATGGTATCCTGCTTTCTTACCAATTTGCTCCAACTTTTGTAGAGTTTTTCCTGCTAAAAGATAGGAAGGCAGACAAAATTATTTTTCTGAGATATTTTACCTTCAGCCATGAACCTGGCAGTCAGGTGCCAGTGAAATTTGTTCCCTGAGAAAGCTGCATTTATATCTGTATCCAAATTTAATGTATGATTCTGATCACTCAGCAAGAGCCTTGAGTCAGGTATGAAGAGTGATTTTTTTTTTTTCCATTCAGATATTAATTTCCACTAGGATTTAACAAAACTGAAAAGTACATTTTACCTAGAGATTGGAGGTGAGAATACAGTATAATCCTGTAACTTCTTTGTCTGTGATTCAAATGTAATGATAAAATTGAAGCTGAAGCCCATCCCAGAAAGTGCTGCTAACTGTACATATATGGTAGGATTTTACTTTATGGAAAAGCAAGTGCCACATGAACCTAACCTCAGCATGTGAAGTTGGTTATTTAGCCATTTTCAAAATTCAAATCTGTATATTTTCGATATCTTAGTTGTGATCTTAGCTATTTTCATTTTTGAAAAACAGAAAACAAACCCCTGCCAGGAGTACAGCGGGGGAAGAAGGGAGAGTTTGGTAAGGATATCTGGAGATACTTGTGGTTGTCACAACTGGGAGAGTGCTACGGGCATTTAGCAGGGATGCTGCTAAATGTCTGCAATGCGTAGTGCCATCCCTTACAAAAGAGGATAATTTGGCACAAAGCGTAGTAATGTGGAGGCTGACAAACCCCTTCACAGTAGCAGAAAGATCATAAATACCTCTTATGTTAATTTTCAGGCTAGTCTCATAAAAACACAGAAAACAGGGACTTCGGTGGTGGTCCAGTGGTTAAGACTACATGCTTCCACTGCAGGGGGCACAGGTTTGATCCTTGGTTGGGGAACTAAGATCCCACATGCTGGGCCAGCAAAAAAAAAAAAAAAAAGCCAGAAAGTAACTTACAAATAATAGTTATAAATAAAATTGGTTTCTACTGATTAAGACTATTACCACTTTGGATGTAAAATTTTCTTTGTAAAACAGTTGTTTATTTTCAAAAAATTTGAAGAACACTTATGAATCACTTAAAAAATATTTGTCGAGTGTCTTCTCTGTGCATGGTGCCTCTTTTAGGCTCTGAAGATGCAGCAGAGACCACAATAAAGTTCCTGAATTAAGGAGCCTGCATCCTAATTGGAGGAGCCAGGTGATAAGCAAATATATGGTGTACAAGGTTAGTATTATGAAAGGTATAATAAAAGTGGGTAAGGGATAGAAAGTAATGCTGATACAATCACAGGAGGCCTTTCTCATATTGACATTAGAGCAGAGATCTGAAACTCAAGTATATCACTGATCCTGGGAGGAAGAGCATTCCAGAGAGAGGAAAGAAGCCATACCAAGACTGTGAGGTGGGAGCATGCTTGACATTCTCAAGGTACGGTAAGGAGGCCAGTGTATCTTGAGTGGAGAGAGGTAGGGCAACAGTAGTAGGCGGTAACTGAGGGCAGTGAGAGCTGGGATTGGAGGCGAGACTTTGTTTGGTCAGGAGGTTTAATTTAAAGATTGGGACTTGGGAATCTATTGAAGGATTTTTAGCAAAATTACACAAACTCATTTACATTTTAGAAGGAAAACTGATTGCTAGGAAGAATAAATTTAGGGACAATGATGGCAGCAAGAAGATCAGTTACTAGACTATTAAAATACAGTCCCAACAAGATGACAGTGGATAGGGAGAATAGTGGAAGTGTTGAAAAGTGGTGCCTTATAGTTTAAGAGCTGACAGGATTTGGAGATGATTTGGATGTGGGATATGAGATAGAAAGTGACAAGCTAAGTATGACTGCAGGGTTTTATGTCCTGAACTGGAAGAATAGAGATACCATTTACTGAGAGGTAGGAGCCTGGAGGAAGAGTAAATTTTAGGAAAAAGTTTAAAAATTTTGTATCTGTTGAGGTACCAATTCAGTATCCAAGAACAGATGTTAAGTAGACAGATACAGAAGTTTCGATTTCAGTAGAGTGGTGTGAGCTAGATATTCAAGCTTGGGGCCTTTAGTATGAAGATGGCATTTAACACCATGGAACCTGGTAGGAGACTTTCCAGGGAGTGAGTATGGACGGACAGGGAAAGAGATCTTAAGACAAGGCCCTGTGTGTGTGGGTTGCTCAGTCACGTCCGACTCTTTGTAGCCCCATGGACTGCAGCACGCCGAGCCTTCCCACCCTACGCTAGCTCCTGGAGCTGGCTCAGACTCGTGTCCATTAAGTCTGTGATGCCCTCCAACCATCTCATCCTCTGTCATCCTTTTCTCTTCCAACCTTCAATCTTTACCAGCCTCAGGATCTTTTTCAATGAGGCGGCTCTTCACGTCAGGTGGCCATAGTATTGGAGCGTCAGCATCAGTGCTTCCAGTGAATATTCAGGGTTGATCTCCTTTAGCATTGACTGGTTTGATCTCCTTGCTGTCCAAGGGACTCTCGGAGAGTGTTTTGCCTATGTTCTTCTCTAGGAGTTTTATAGTTTCTGGTCTTAAACATTTCGATCTTTAATCCATTTTGAGTTTATTTTTGTGTATGGTGCTAGAAAGTGTGCTAGTTCCAGTCTTCTCCAGCACCACCGTTCGAAACCATCAGTTCTTTAGCACTCAGCCTTCTTTATGGTCCAACTGTCAGAGCCATATGTGACTGCTGGAAAAACCGTAGCTTTGACTATACAGACCTTTGTAGGCCAAGGGATAGCTCTGCTTTTTAATACACTGTCTAGTTTTGTCATAACTTTTCTTTCAAGGAGTGAGTGTCTTTTAATTTAGTGGTTGTAGTCATCAACAATGATCTTGGAGCCCAAGGAAATAAAATTTGTCACTGTTTCCACTTTTTCCCCTTCTATTTGCCATGAAGTGATGGGACTGGATGCCATGATCTTGGTTTTTTGAATATTGAGTTTTAAGCCAGCTTTTTCACTCTCCTCTTTCACCCTCATCAAGAGACTCTTTAGTTCTTCTTTGCTTTCTGTCTTTGGAGTAGTGTCGTCTGCATATCTGAGATTGTTGATAGTTCCCCCTGCAATCCTGATTCTAGTTTGTGAGTTATCCAGCCCGGTATTTCAAGTGATATACTCTGCATGTAAGTTAAATAAGCAGGGTAACAATATACAGCCTTGATGTACTCCTTTCCCAGTTTTGATCCAGTCCATTCATTGTTCCACGTCTGGTTCTAACTGTTGCTTCTTGACTTGCATACAGGCTTCTCAGGAGATAAGTAAGATGGTCTGGTATTTCCACCTGTTTAATAATTTTGCACAGTTTATTGTGATCCACGCAATTAAAGGCTTTCACATAGTTAGTGAAGACAAGCTAGATGTTTTCTTGGAATTACCTTGCTTTTTTCTGTCATCCAGTAGATGTTGGCAATTTGATCTCTGGTTCCTCTGCCTTTTCAAAATCCAGCTTGTACATCTGGAATTTCTCAGTTCATGTAATGTTAAAGCCTAGTTTGAAGGGATTTGAGCATTCATTACCCTGCTAGCATGTGAAATGAGTACAATTGTATGATAGTTTTAACATTCTTTGGCATTGCCCTTTGGGATTGGAATGAAAACAGACATTTTCCAGCCCTGTGGACACTGCTGAATTTTCCAAATTTGGTGGCATATTGAGTGCAGCACTTAACAGCATCATCTTTTAGGATTTGCAATAGCTCAGCTGGAATTCCATTACCTCCACTAGCTTTGTTTGTACTGATGGTTCCTAAGGCCCACTTAACTTTGCAGTCCAGGATGTTTGGCTCTAGGTGAGTGATCACACCATCGTGGTTATCCAGGTCATTAAGATCTTTTTTCTATAGTTCTTCTGTGTATTCTTGCCCCCTCTTGTTAATATCTTCTGCTTCTGTTAGGTCCATACTGTTTGTGTCCTTTTTTGTGCCCATCCTTGAATGAAATGTTCTCTTGGTATCTACAATTTTCTGGAAGAGATCTCTAGTCTTTCCCATTCTGTAGTTTTCCTCTATTTCTTTGCATTGTTCACTTAAGAAGGCTTTCTCTTCTCTCCTTGCTGTTCTCTAGAACTCTTCATTCAGGTGGGTATATCTTTCCCTTTCTCCTTTGCCTTTCATTTCTCTTCTTTTCTCAGCTATTTGTAAGGCCTCCTCAGAGAACCCCTTTGCCTTCTTGCATTTCTTTTTCTTGGGGATGGTTTTGGTCACCACCTCATGTACAATATCATGTGTTACAACTGGTTTTTTTTTTTTTTTTTTAGGGCTTTTTAAAATACAAAATGTTGATTTATTTTTGGCTACACCGGGTCTCTGTGGGTGTGCACAGGCTTTCTCTAGTTGTGGTGGGTAGGGGTCACTCTAGCTGCTGGGTGTGACTTCATCGCGGTGGCTTGTCTTGTTACAGCTCACAGGCTCTAAGAGCATAGCTTCAGTAGTAGTAGCGGTGGACCCCGAGCAAGGGCTTGTGGTTGTGGCACATTGGGTAGCTGCTCCTTGGCGCATGGAGTCTTCCTGGACCAGGGACGGAATCTGTGTCACCCGCATTGGCAGGTGGATTCTTATCCACTGCGCTACCAGGGAAATCCACAACTGTTGTTTTATAAGAAATCTTGTTATATAGTGTAGGAGTGTTTCTCAGCCTTTTTATTTCCAGTACTCTTGCCTGGAAAATCCAATGGACGGAGTAGCCTGGTGGGCTGCAGTCCGTGGGGTCGCTAACAGTCGGACAGACTGAGCGACTTCACTTTCACTTTTCTCTTTCATGCATTGGAGAAGGAAATGGCAACCCACTCCAGTGTTCTTGCCTGGAGAATCCCAGGGATGGGGGAGCCTGGTGGGCTGCCGTCTGTGGGGTCACACAGAGTCGGACACGACTGAAGTGACTTAGCAGCAGGAGCAGCAGGAGCCTTTTTAGACACTTTCTCCTCTTCTCTCTGTGACTTTAGAAACTAAAGGAATAAGATTTTATCAGGTAGGACTGATTTTGGACAGCCACAAATCACTGTAATAGCTAAGATTTTTTATCCTCCAGGACCCAATTTTCTCTCTCCTGTGAGCAGTACTGCCCCTACTGAGAATGCATGCAGTAGAGCAAATTCTCCCCTTGTGCTTTCTATATAGGAGTGCTGGCCTTTTGGCTAAGATCAAGTGTAGTATCTGTTCTTATCAGTTTAATATCTGATAAAGCGTCTGTCTACAATGCAGGAGACCCAGGTTCGAGCCCTGGGTTGGGAAGATCCCTTGGAGAAGGAAATGGCAACCCACTCCAGTACAGAGGAGCCTGGTAGGCTACAGTCTATGGGGTCGCAAAGAGTCAGACACGACTGAGCGACTTCACTCATTCACTCTGTGCTGTCCTTTGCCTTTATTTTTCCAGTGAAATTTAGAAACCGCTTACTTGGCAGTTTACAAATCAAAAGAAAGTGAAACACTCCTACCAGTAGGACTCTACTGGTGGGGGAATTTTATTGGGATTGTATTAATTCTATACATCAGTTTGGATAATTGACATCTGTACATTACTGAGTTTCCTGATCATAAACATAGTATAGCAGCAGGAAGAATCTGGAAACATGGGTAATCCAATGATGATGAGTGAGTAGTTAAAACTTTTTCTGAAAAGAATATTCACACATTTACCAGTGAGTTCTAACTCTGTCATGTATGAAAGGGAACAGTAATTCCAGTCTTATGCAAACTTATTAAAATAATAGGTAAAGAGAAAACTCTCCCCAACTTATTTTATGTGTATAACATATGTTGGGTATATAACCTATCAAAGATAATAAGAAAAAGAAAGATAATTAGACTAGTCTGATTATTAACATAGATAAACAACCCCTAAACAAAATTTTAGCCAACTGTATCTGGTTATATATAACCAGCCTGGACAAGTTAAGTTTATCTTAGGAGTGAAAGGTTATTTTTACACTAGAAAATCAATCGGTATACTTTATCACACTAACAGATTGGGGAAGATCCCCAGGTGTATGAAGACTACATATATCAGTATATGAAGACGAAGAAACAATTCAACCTCCGTTCATGTATAAACTCTTAGGAAACTAGAACTAGAGAGCTTTTTGAGTGAGATAAATGGTTCCAAAACAAACCAACAACCAAAAACACAGAACACAACACAGCAGCTGTAGCTTGTTTAATGATAAAATGTTGACCTCCAAGTTGCGGGACAAGGTATTGATGCCTCTGTGCCCCCGTAACTGTTGTTATGAAACACAATGCTAGGAATTCTAGTCTATACAGTGAGGCAAGAAGAAGGAGGAAACAGTAAAACTGCTGAAATAAATAAGCCCACTCTTACTCTTGTGTAAATATGTAAAAGTCATGATGGCATGATTGTGTAAATAATTTATTCATAGATTCTTTGGGATTTTTAAAGAAAGTTTAAGAAGGGTGACTCTAATAAAATATTTTTAAAAATCAGTTTTACTTCTAAATGCCAGCAAGCAATGCTTTAGACAGTGAAATTAATAGCAGAACTATTTATAATTGAATCAAGAAATAGGAAGTTCCTGAAGTAAATCTGACTAGAAGAAGCACAAGACCTCTAGGGGAAAATTGTGGCTCTTAGTGGAGAGAATATGTCAGGTGTGTGTATGTCTGAGTGTGTGTATCATAATTTGAAATCTGATTTAAAAGTTATTATAGAAATATAAATTACAGTTGACTGTTGAACAACACAGATTGGAACTATGCAGGACTGCTTACCTGTATGTATTTTCAGTAGTAACTACTCCAGCGGTTGGTTGAATCTCCTGATACTGAGGAACTGTGGGTGTTGATTGCCTACTATGAATTATATACAGATTAACCCCTGTGTTGGTCAACGGTCAGCTGTATTTAGAATAACCAATAATTCCTTTTTTAATTGAAGTATACTTGATTTACCATAATATCTTATTTTCAGATATAACACACTTAGTGATTCAATGTTTTATAGATTATACTCCATTTAAATTTATAACAATACAAAGGCTGAATTTCCCTGTCCTGAACAATATATCCTTGTTGCTTATCTATTTAATACTTAGTAGTTTGTGTCTCTGAACCCCATAACAAGGTGTTCTTGAAAAAGAACAAGTTGGGATAATTTGGCCACCTAGATATGGAGAGTTAGTGCAAAGCCACGGTAACAAAGATGTGCTCACTAGTATTGGGATAAACATATAAACCAAGAAAACTGAATAGAAGAGCCCACATCAGATTCATTCATGTATGGAGACTTGATCTCTGATCCCTGAGGAAAGGCCAGCTTTTTAAATAAACCATTCTGGGACTATTGAATATCCATACAATAAAAGTAAATTCAGAACTGTGTATTTCTCTGTGTACAAAAGTGAGTTCCAAGTGGATTAGTGACCCAAATATGAAAGGCAAAATTATAAAGCTTTTAAAATCTTTAGAAGATGATATAGGAGAATGTCATTATTACCTCAGGATTGGGAAAGATTTCCTAAATACAAAACAAAAAGCACCAAAAAAAGATGGATGAATTGGACGGCATTAAGAATGTGGGGTTTTCAAAAGCTGCCATAAAGAGAATGAAAAAGTGGACTCAGAGTATGAAAGATATTGTAATAAGCAACAGAAACCTAGCATCAAAAATGTCTGAAGAACCAATCAGTAACCTTTCCCTTAAGTTAGGGATGAGGGGTTGGATGTGACGGGGAAGAAATGCAGTGAGGACGCCTGTGTATGCTCTCAGATGTCCACGTTCTTTTCTCTAAACTGAACTTGTGTTTTCTGTGTTCGTCTATGTATAAACACATTTCTTAACAAAAATGGGAAGAAATGAAAACTATAAACACAGTTACTGTATTAAGTTTTCTAGGGCTGATACAGTTTACCACTGACTGGGGGACACAAACAACAGAAAGACATTTTCTCATAATTCCGGAGCCTGGGAGTCCAGGATCGGGACGTTGGCAGTTCTGGCTCCACTGGAGGCCTTTTCTGCAGGTGGCCCCTTGTCGCTGAGCCCTCGCGTGGTCTCGCCTCTGTGCTTCAACATGCATGGTGCCTCCCTGTGTTTCTCAGTTCCCTCTTCTTAATAAGGCTACTCGTCGGATTGGATTAGTGCCCGCCCTGCGCGTCCCATTTTAACTTTCTCTGCTCTCTAAAGGCCTTTTCTCCAAATAGTCACATTCTGAAGTACTGAAGATGAGGTGGGATGAGGACTTCAACATACAAGTTTTTGGAGAGCCACAATTCAGCCTTAACAGTGATTATGTAGTAAAGCTTTAAATAGCAAATGGGTACTTGTGATTTAGATAAAATTTCCCAAGCCAATTTTTGGATTCAAAAGTACTGTATCTAAAAAAAAAAAAAGAAAGAAAAATTGAAGATAGAAGTAAAGATGCTGTGTGCTCTGGAGATGTGTGTTAAATGCCTCAAAATATGGATTTAGTACTAATGTTAATTATATGTGTATAAAATTGAAATACATTTTTTGAAAAAGAGTGATAAAAGCAACTTCTGAATTATTTTACTATTTTATACAAATACTCTTAATAATAAATGTATATCTAAGTGGATAAATGTAATTTTAAGTAGATCTTTTATAGTCTTATCTTCATCCCTAAGAGGTATGAATTCTAGTTGGCAGAGATGTTTTTAATCTTTTCACTGGGGAAAAAGAGGATGAATTTTATTTGGTCACATGTGTCACAGATTTTCCTTAACTTACAGTGGGATACATCATGATAATCCCATCCTCAATTGAAAATATCTGAAGTTGCACTGTCTTAAAGTAAAAAAGTCATAAGGTGAACCATTGTAAACTGAGGACCATTATAAATTGTATGTTTTTTTATTAGGGTAAGCTCTACATAGCACAATGTGTGAATTCCTAAAATCTGCCCCACTATGCAAAATCATTCAAAGAAAACCATAGGAGTTATGCAGAGAAATGAAAATATTCAAAAACTTTGTCAGTGACACTTAAAAAGGACACCTATAAAAATAGCAGCATGGTCTTACATGTTAACTAGTTAAGATATGCTATAAAGAACATTGCGTTTTACCTTAGAAGAGACCTAAAATTTTCTCGTGGAAGCGGGTATCCAGAAGGGTTGCCTTATGTGAGTTATTACAAGTGATGGGAGGAGAGTCATGTGAAATTGGAGGGAAAATTTAATACCAGGTGTGGATGAATATGACTTATAACACTTATGACAAGTTGAGGTAGCTGGTAGATGTTTGACATTGTGTATTTTGTGTGTTCCAGTATGGCTTGGGTGAAGATTTTATTGTTCATCTTGGGTTTCTTGCAGATAAAATCACATATAAACAAACACAAGAGCCTTGCTATGGTCAAATTGTTGCTTAGTGTATCAGTCATATTGGAACATATTTGTGCTTTGAGCAAGCATTGTAGAAGAGCTTACTGTACTGAATTCGTGGTGTCATTTATAGCCCCATCTTTTCCTCTTTACATGTTTTGTAGGGATTCTCTGTTCTCTTTTTACTCAAGTTTTGAAATGACTGCCTAATATGTGACTATTACGTAACGTCTTAAGTGTCTTGGTGAATTTTAATTTATTCCCAGCTAATAAACTGGGTGGTTTGAGTGTGGACTCAGAGTTGTGCTTGAGCCTGGCGGATGATCCCTGTGGTACACAGAAGAGGATCAGTTCTTCTGTTTCAAACAAGATCGTTATGTTCAGTGACCTCCCTGTTTCTGGTATTGCCACCAGAGTACTGTTAAGCCCTAACCTGAATCAGTATTAAAAAAGCATGTGGATGGTTATGTTTTGGGGTCCTTCCCATTCCTTTGTTGCTTTTTATCCACCGTGACCTTTTTATTCCAAAGCTTCGCAGCAACTGGCTTCCAGAAGTGTTTGTTCTTTCATCTCCCTTGAGTAGACTAGTCTATCCAGAGGAGGGAGAGAGAATGAAACAACTGTGAGGGTAAATGAAATGGCTTCTCCTTGTTTTCCTGACCTCCTGCCACAGTTTCTTTGGGTCACTTTCAAGACTCTTCTTCATGCCCTGGGCTGGAAAATCAGTTTTCCCTCACAGCTTTTCTCTTTCTAACCTTCCAGTCTAGGCATCCCTCTTTGTTTCTCCTGTCCTCTGTGCACACATTCCTGTTAAAACATATATCTCATTGTTGTGGGGTTTTGCAAAGTTGGCTTCTCTCTGTGAATAAATTGCATACTTCTTGAGGGCACAGACCATACCTTTATCATTTTTACATTTCTCCTACATAGCTCAGTGCTTGGCAGTGGTAGTTGGATGAGTGAATGAATGAGGGGAGATTGAGGAGAACTGTTCATGTGATCCTATTGTTTGTGTGTGCCTCTCATTTTGACTAAAATACATAATCTCTAGGTATCTTGGCCACTTGAACTTTAATATTATGAATCAGACTTGTGCATTCAAGCTTTTTACCAGTGCCATAATAAAATGTTTGTTTGTTGAACCAGAGATTGTGCACCATCTGTTTTGTTTTGTTTTTTTGAAGAATGTTTTGGTTTTTGCTCCAAAAGCATGGGTAATTTGCAACTTTAGGATTGAGTTTTTATCTGATAACAGAGTAGTAAAATCCTGTTTTTCAGCTTGCTACTGTGAACTACAAACAGTTTTGATAATTTCAGATATTTGTATATTCATAAAGTGGAATAAACTCATAAAAGGGGAGTGTAGTCCCTTTTAATATAATAAGGGATATTGTTATGGCTCAGTTCTTGATTATTATTGCAATTGTAAGTAATTTTTGAATTGTTTTTAAGACTTTCTTTTTCTTACAGGACCTCTTTGTTGTTAGACATGAACTGGCCATAATGAGACTAGCTGCCTTTATGGGCATTACAATGTTAGTTGGAATAACTGGACTGTTTTATACTCAACTAATTGGCATCATCACAGTAAGTATGTTTTTAATGTAATATATTTATGAATATATGTCCTAATTATGAACTTAATTCTAAAAAGTTACAAAAAGTTTAGAAATTAAAGAGAAACTTACCATAGTCATTTATACAGTACCATTTTTGTATGCCTGTGTAATTATAAAGTAGTTATAATCAGTGTACAGAATGTACATATAATTTTGTATCCTGCTTTTAAAAATTAGCTTAAAGTAGTTTTATATGGCTACAAACTTCATGTTTATAGTTTTTAATAGTTTGATATACTGTTACATCATATTTTAATTAATCATTTTTCTGTTGATCAGTATCTACTTTGCAGTTTTTTTCTATATTACAAATAGCTCTTTGAACATCTCTATTTTTCTCTTTTAACTACTAATTTAAGGTAAATTCCAAAAAATAGAGTTGCAGGTATAAACATTTTAGTAGTAAGTAAAGGGTTTTTTTTTTTTTTGCATGTGTTTATTAGCCAAAGTGGACTTGTCACAACAGAAAAGATTTTAAAAATGTGAAAAATAACACTGAGAAAAACAAAACAAGAAAAAAAACTTCCAAAAAATGTTTGGAAATACACTGCATTTCAGATGTAAATAGGCATTCTCATTTGTTATTGGTGGGGGTATAAATTAATATAAAGTTTTTGAAGGTCAAATTGTCAGTGTCTATCGGAATTTAAAATGTACAACCCTTTTGGCCAACCTATAGATAGTATTTTTTTCACATGTGTGTATATTACATCTGAAACATGTATATTAAAAAAGATTCTCATTATTATGTATAACATATTATGTATAAAAGCTTAAGTGTTTACCAGAATATATTCAGTGAAGAAAATGCATCAGAACTTAACATAAAAGCAGCATAATCAAGAAAGTGTAGTGCCGGATAGATGAAGCAGAATCGAGAGTCCAGACATATAAACATATATCTATATGGTCAATCAATTTTCAACAAGAGTAGCAATATCATTCAATGGTGGAAAGAAAAAAGTCTTTTCAACAAATGCTGCTGTAATAAATCGGTATCCACATGCAAAAGAATGAAGTTGGGCCCTTATTTCCTTTATATGTAATTACCATATATGTAAATTAACTCAAAATGGATCAGAGACCTAAATGGAAGGTCTAACATGTAACTCTTAGAAGAAAATGTAAGATTAGGCAGTGGTAAATCTTAGAGTAGGAAATAATATCCTAGATATGACACCAAAAGTACAAACAGAGAAAAATAAGACTAATTTGGACTTAAAACTGTAAACTTTTGTACTTCAAAGGACTCTGTCAAGAAAATGAAAGGACAGCTCGCATAATGGAAGAAAGTATTTGCACGCCACATATCTGATAAGGGACCTGTATCCAGAATAGGTTAAAAAAACTCAACTCAGTAATCAAAAGATAGCCTAATTAAAGCATGGAGAAGGGACATGAATAGCATTTCTTTAGAGAAGGTTCAAATGGACAATAAATACATGAAAAGATGTTCAGCATCATGAGTCATCAGGGAAACAAAAATGAAAAGCATAATTAGGTTACACTTCTCTTGCATCCTTGGTGTTCTTTAGTTGCTAAGTCTTATTCGACTCTGCAGTCCCATGGACTGTAGCCTGCTAGGGTCCTCTGTTCATGGGACTTTCCAGACAAGAATACTGGAGTGGGTTGCCATTTCCTTCTCCAGGGGATCTTCCTGACCCAGGGATTAAACCTGCATTTCCTGTATTGGCAGGTGGATTCTTTACCACTGAGACACCAGGGAAGCTCTCTCACACCCACTAGGAGGGTATAATAAAGATAATATCAGAGGTGAGGATGCAGAGGCATCAGAACCCTCATACACTGCTAGTAGGAATGTAAAATGGTGTGTATGCTTTAGAAAATAGTTTAACACGTCTTTAAAAAGTTAAGCATAAATTATCTTTTATTCAGCAATTCCACTCCTAGGCATACCCAAGAAAACTGAAACATATGTTCACACAAAAATTTGTATATGAATATTTATAGCAGCATTAGTTATAATAGGCCAAAACTGAAAGCAGTCCACATATCTATCAGCTGATGAATGGATACATGAAATGTGGTGTGTCCATAAAATGGAATATTATTTAGCTTTGAAAAGAAGTGAAGTATGATGCATGCAACAACATGGATGAACCCAGAGAGCTTTATGCTGAGTGAGAGAAACCAGTCACAAAAGGTTACAGATTTGTATGATTCCAATTATATGAGTACCGATATAGGACTTGTATCTAGAACAGAAATTCAATGGGGGAAGGAAAATTCAACAAATGCTACTGAGACAACTAGGTATCCACATGCAGAAGAATGAAGCTGAGCCTTTAACTCATACCATTTATGTAAATTTACTCAAAATGTATCATAGACAAGATTTACATACAATGGCATAGATGCATACATGCACATCCCAAACCTCTTTCACTATAGAGCTGCTTACCATTACTCTGGAACGTTCTCTCATGCCTCTTATCAGTAGATCTATGTGCTATGAAGAAGCAGCATTGATCTGGTTATTTTTCCATCATAGATCAGAATTGGTTATAGAACTTGACTCGTATCCATTTATCTAGGTCTTCTTTTTTTCAGCATAATGTTTTTTGATTCATCCATGTTTTACATGTACTGATAATTTCTTTTTATTGCTGAATATATTCCATTATATGACTATACCACAATTTATTTATACATTCTATTAATAGACAACTGGTCTGGTTCCAGAATTTGGTAATTATCAATAAAAATGCTATGAACGTTCTTGTTCGGGTGTTTTTGTGGAAACGTGTTTTCATATCCTTGGGTAAATATCTAGGAGACTAATTCCTGGTCACTTAAGATAGGTTTATCTTTTATTTCATAAGAAACTGCCAGGCCTCTTCCCCAAGTGATTGTACCATTTTGCAATCTCACCAACAGTGTATGAGAATTCTGGTTACTTTACATACTCCTCAATATTTATTGTTGCCAGTCTTTTTAATGCACCTGTTCAGTTCAGTCTCTCAGTCGTGTCCGACTCTCTGTGACCCCATGGACTGCAGCATGCCAGGCCTCTCTGTCCATCACCAGCTCCCGGAGTCCACCCAAACCCATGTCCATCAAGTCAATGATGCCATCCAACCATCTCATCCTCTGTCATCCCCTTCTCCTCCTGCCATCAATCTTTCCCAGCATCAGGGTCTTTTCAGTTGAGTCAACTCTTCACACGAGGTGGCCAAAGTATTGTAGTTTCAGCTTCAACATCAGTCCCTCCAGTGAACACCTTGGACTGATCTCATTTAGGTTGGATCTCCTTGCAGTACAAGGGACTCTCAGGAGTCTTCTCCAATACCACAGTTCAAAAGCATCAATTCTTCGGCGCTCAGCCTTCTTTATAATCCAACTCTCACATCCATACATAACCACTGGAAAAACCATAGCCTTGATTAGACAGAACTTTGTTGGCAAAGTAATGTCTCTGCTTTTTAATATGCTGTTTATGTTGGTCATAACTTTCCTTCCAAGGAGCAAATGTCTTTTAATTTCATGGCTATAGTCACCATCTGCAGTGATTTTGGAGCCCAGAAAAATAAAGTCAGCCACTGTGTCCACTGTTTCCCCATCTATTTCCCATGAAGTGATGGGACCAGATGCCATGATCTTTGTTTTCTGAATGTTGAACTTTAAGCCAACTTTTTCATTCTCCTCTTTGACTTTCACTGTTCCATAGGTTTTAACAGTTGTTTTAATTTACATTTCCTTGATGACTAATGATATTTAACACTTCTTCATGTGCTTACTGGTCATTCCTGGATTGGATGATGTCTGTTTAGATATACCTTTGTTATTATTCAGTGGCTTGATTTATTTTCTAATATCTCTTGTGATTTATCTAGTGATGTTGATAAATAATGTGATATTAATCATATTCCTGTGGATGAGAATAGATCTTCCCCTAAAATCTTTTTTCTCTGCCTTTATACTCATTCATAATTATTACTTTATAGTCCATTCATAAGTTGAGTCTAAATTGCCAGATTATGCTTGCATTTTTAAATTTCTACTTTTGAGTTTTTGCAAATCATATTTATATTTCCTGAAATGAAGTTTCTCTGATTTCCCTAATTTCCTATGGTTAATGACTGGAAATGGACATTTGATAGCATTGCTGTTAAGACTACAAGTTACTTCTGAGAGTCATCAGGCTTATAGCTAACAGTAACAATTTCCTTCTCACCTAAGCAGTCCTAGTAGCTTCAGAAAATGGGGTTTGGCAGCATAGGCTTCAAGATCATTTAAGAATTTCTGCTCTCAAGTTTTTGTATCACTTCTGAGTTGGACATAAAACTACTTATCATATCTGATTCACTTCTGAGTTGGACCTAAAGTTATTTATAGTATAGTTATATAATTTACATATATATATAGTTATTTATGCTTTTTCAAGGATATACAGTATCAGGTTCCCTTCTGTGTTTCAGACTACCAATACATTAATATTAAATTTCAAATTGTATGTTCTCTTTTGCTACAATACTGAACCACATTTCATTGTCTTTCTTAAGATAGGGATGTTGGTTTTAAGGTTGTGACATTTCTAAAACTGAGTGTGTGTTTGTTGCTTAGTCGTGCCAGACTCTTTGCAACCACGTAGACTGCAGCCTGCCTGGCTCTTCTGTCCATGGTATTTTCTAGGCAAAGATACTAGAGTGGGTTGCCATTTCCTTCTCCAGGGGATCTTCCCGACCCAGGGATCAAACCCGGGTCTCCTGCTCTGCAGGCAGATTCTTTATCGGCTGAGCTACCCGGGAAGCCCTGAGTAGAAATTCCATTTGTTAAATAAAGCTCTCTCCCAAAGTTTCATCTCTTTCTGTATACATATAGTATAGTAGACAGGTCTCATGTCTACAGAAATTAAACATTTGTGAAACATTTGAAAAAGAATGCAAATATTAAGAGACAGAATACATTCCATTTGCTAGTTCAGCCTTTAGTCACTGCACTTCCTCTTGAATCTCAATCCCTAAAAAAAAAGTAAATTATAATTGCATTTACCTGGGCTTTCATGGTGTACCTCAGGTACCACTCTTTGAAGAAAAAAAATTCATTTCCAGAATGCACAACTAGCCACACTGATATAAGATTCTTTAGGGCTTAATTATATAAAGCTGTTATGCATTAATTGTTTAATTTAAATCTAATGAATTGATTAGCATTTAAAATAGTATTTAGTGTTAAAAATAAAGTTTAAAATGAAGATTTTTGCTTCCTTTCTTTATAAAATTTGCTTGCTGTTTATATATTCCATTTGCTAGTCCAACCTTTAGTTACTAAATCTTGAATCTAAATCCCTAAAAATTATAGTAAATTTCAATTGCATTTACCTGGGTTCTCATAAGGTACTTCAAGTACCACTCTTTTTAATGAAAAAAAGTTGTTTTTTTTTTTAAGTTTCCAAAATGCAGTACTTCCCACATTGATTTAAGGTTCTTTAGGGCTTAATTATATAAAGTTGTTAATGCATTCAATATTTAATTTTAAATCTAGTGAATTATTCGTATTTAAAATAGATTTAATGTTAAAGTTTAAAATATAGATTTTGCTTCCTTTCTTTATAACATATGCCTCCTGTTTAATGAAAAAAATTGATACTACCTATAGGATATTTCGCATCTGGACATCTTTTTGTCACTGTCAGAATCCATGGATCTCTCTTTAGAATGTGAAAGTGGTGACGAATTTGTCAGGTAACATAAAAAAGAAAAGGAGGAGAAGGAATCATGGTAAATTTAATTCTTCCATTGATGTGTTTCTCCTTCCTCTACTCCTGCACCCCAAAGACCAAGATACATTTTTGGAAAACATTGGTAGGAGTATCATTTCATTATAGAAATTATGTAATTGCATAGTTTGAAATAGACAACAAACAAGCAGAACAAATGCTATCTCTATTTAGGTTTAGATTGAAGTTTTGAGGAAGCTACATGTTAATTTTTGGTAATTTTTTCCCATTATCTGCCCTTACTTGGAAAAATAAAACATTTCCTTCCTGTATAAGAGGAAAAATCCCATCTTTTTACTGATAGTAGAAGGTAACAGGATAATCATAGTTAATGATAATCCAGTGTCATTTTAGATCTAGTAAGACAAATTTACTGTGATCCAGATAAAATAATTAGAAATTACTTAAATTTAAAAATATTGAATTTGTGATCCCATTTCCAAGGCTAAAAGATTTCAACCCAGCCAGATGTTTCTATGAAATAGACTAATCTTAAACCCAATTTTTAAGGATTACCTTTGATTATTTTAGACTTAATTTTAAAAAACAAGGTTTAAATATATATTCTTGACCCTTTTGACTAAAATTAATATTGAGGTTAAAAGTGTTTTCAAAGTTTGCTTTGAAACATTCTTTATTTAGGGAACAGATTATTCTAATTATTCCTCACTTAGACTATTTAGCCTTTTTGTTTGNTATTTTAGACTTAATTTTAAAAAACAAGGTTTAAATATATATTCTTGCTCCTTTTGACTAAAATTAATATTGAGGTTAAAAGTGTTTTCAAAGTTTGCTTTGAAACATTCTTTATTTAGGGA
Source organism: Oreotragus oreotragus (assembly GCA_006410675.1). Taxonomy (NCBI): domain Eukaryota; kingdom Metazoa; phylum Chordata; class Mammalia; order Artiodactyla; family Bovidae; genus Oreotragus; species Oreotragus oreotragus. The sequence goes on from SJYX01018346.1 coordinate 334,980, forward strand.
ACAGATTATTCTAATTATTCCTCACTTAGACTATTTAGCCTTTTTGTTTGCTTCTGAATGAAATGGGTAGTGATGTTATTAGTGTAATTGCTGTTGTCAGTATTTCTTACCATGCAGTAGTTCACACACAGCCAAGAATGATGTCCATTCTGATGAGCACCAATACTAATAGTGCTGGGTGATTGTATTAGTCATGTTTTCAGTCACTGGGCTTGAGAGAGTTAATCAAGAAGCCGGTAACAGCTGGTACAGCGCCTTCTGGTGAGGGTCTGACAGTGAGCTATTGTATACCATGACACTGTTCTGACAGTTTATCTCAGTTTTGTATACACGCATTTTTACTTTCAGGGCACCGTGGAGTTTGTGTAAAAGCTAAAGCTTTTGATGGTGTCTCTGGAGCTTAGTGCTTTTCTCAGTTGTGGTGAGGTTGAGGGTAGGCTGGGAAAGATGTATTTAGTTGCAGTTTTGTAAAAGGCTTTAAGTTCCCAAAGACAAAAGTTTTGAGCTTTTTATATTTGGTCTCACAGGTACTTTTTTTGGACCACGACTTAAATTATTGAGGATAGCTTAGAGCAAAGCTTTTCAAAATAAAAGGAGAAAATGTTTTCCTCCCTAAACTCTTACTCATGATTACCTAAATAAACATAGACAGACTCACAGGTGCAGGAGTGACCTTAATTTTAACTTGATTATGTTTTATTAGTGAAAAGTATCTTATGTTCAAAATGTTAAATTAGCTTAAATGAGATTATCTATTAAATAGCATTCTTATTCATCAGAGTTAGTGAACTTACCTGCCTTTTAGACATGTACCCAAAAATGTAGTCCTAAGAATTATAATGGAATTTGGCAAAGTATCCCCTGAATCAGTGCAATGAATTAAGTGTTCAGTACAGTCTCTGTACAAATTGTGTTTGGTTTACTCAGCTCTAAATCAGCATTGCAAATATGGATATCATTGCCAATTATGCTGACCCTAGCTCACTCACATTTCTATAAAGGGAGTTCTGTGCAACATTTTGTTTTCCTTTCTGAATTATATTTTCATTTAATAAAAACAAAATAAGTTTCTAATGCAGCATTTCTAATTATAATATTACTGGAAGTATCTGTGTAGCTTTTTAAAACCTAGAAAAATCATTAAAATTTAAAATGTTACTTAATGAATTAAGTGTTCAGTACAGTCTCTGTACAAATTGTGTTTGGTTTACTCAGCTCTAAATCAGCATTGCAAATATGGATATCATTGCCAATTATGCTGACCCTAGCTCACTCACATTTCTATAAAGGGAGTTCTGTGCAACATTTTGTTTTCCTTTCTGAATTATATTTTCATTTAATAAAAACAAAATAAGTTTCTAATGCAGCATTTCTAATTATAATATTACTGGAAGTATCTGTGTAGCTTTTTAAAACCTAGAAAAATCATTAAAATTTAAAATGTTACTTCTTATATGCTTTCAGTATCATATTCTAATATTGGCTATAATATTTCTCTGAATTTTGGCTACAGTAGAGACCTGTATGGAAACTAGGCTCACTCTAGCAAAAGAATTAGTTTAAATACATACGAAGTTACATTGCCTAGTAATAAAAAAGCGTTCTTTCTAAAAATGCCTCCTAGCATCATGATTATTATGTGTGGAATTGGATTGCTCTTTAGCATAAAAACTGTTCTGTGTGTAAATGTATTTATATTGCATCCTCTGTCTTTACTCAGTGTAATTAATTATTTCTGATAAGATTAAAAGTCATTTAAAACAACTTAGATCTATTTCTTTACTTTAAAAATAGGAATAGAGCCTTTTAATTTTCTTTAGGCATGACTAATTGCTTCAGTGATTAAGTAGATGCTTTTTTTTTGGTAAGGAAGCTAAACATTTAGGAGTTTCCCTTTTAATTGTGATTTTTCCCACTTTATTGTTTCATGTTCTGAATCCACACGAATTTTTACTCTGACTTTACAACTTACAGGATTGGAGAAAACAGTGAACTTTATAGTTAACTTGGTAGATCTTTTTCCACAGTGATTCTTATGTTTTTCTCTGTCACATTCTGTCACTATATTACTTACTCCTCAAATCCAAGCCAAAGGGGCACATTAGCCCATCTTCTACTGATAAAAAATCTTCTTAAAAGTATAATTTTGTATTAAAAATGTAAGGGTAATTGACCTTGAGTTGATTGTTGACTGCAAACATAAGTTTTCAGCTGTTTTAAAATAGGGTATGGCTTACTTATATGTTGTTATATATGATCGTCCTCTCTGATATCTTCTGTATATTTCTGTATAATTATTTCTTATCTATTTAACTGTCACTAGCCTGTAAGCTCTTTGTTACTGTATAATATGTACTTATTAAATTTTCAATAGAGGAATAAATGAGTAAATGAATCATGGTTTATGTATAATACTTACTACCTATTTTTTCAACCAGATTATAAGTCCCTTTTGGACATTGTATTTCATCTGTGTAGTCTTCCACAGTCCATGTCATTTTAATTATGAAAACCACTTTTGTTTAAAGATAATTTTGTCTAGTTACAATCTAATATAACTGAGATATCTCCAAGTCCTACAGTAAAAACTTAGGTTTGCCATTTATTGAGTTATTAAGGGCTCTAACATATTAATTCATTTGATTCCTATAAAAACCTAGTTAGTAGTATTTGAACAGCCAGAAAAAGGCTGATTAAAAACCTGAGTAGCTCAGCTGGTAAAGAATCCACCTGCAATGCAGGAGACCCTGGTTCAATTTCTGGATTGGGAAGTTTCCCTGAAAAAGGAATAGGCTACTGACTCCAGTATTCTTGGATTTCCCTGGTGGCTCAGATGGTAAAGAATCCACCTTCAATGCAGGAGACCTGAGTTTGATCCCTGGGTTGGGGAGATCCTCTGGAGAAGGACATGGCTACCCACTCCAGTATTCTTGCCTGAAGAATCCATATGGACAGAAGAGCCTGGCAGGCTACAGCCCATGGGGTCACAAAGAGTCAGACGCAACTGAGCGACTAAGCACACACACAAAAGGATTATAGAAATTCGTTTGGAAAGAAATTTTCAGTGGCTATAAATGTAAGATCTATTGCCTTCTCAGTTTGGTTTCATGATTGATTAAATGTTTATGTGAACTTAAGATCTCTAATAAAAGATATAGCTGATCCTTTGTGAAAGATGGATTTTTAAAGAACTATCTCTTCCAAGTGAGTAATGTAGTGAGTTTGACTTCAAAGGATAAGAGAGGTCTAAGGTTAGGAGGAAGTTTTCTCTCTGGATTGAAAAAATATAAAGATAAGAAATAATGTCACTTCTGTCCATGCGCGATTAGTTTAGTGCTGCAAACGTATATTGAGTACCCACTTTCTGTGTGGTTTGGTGCTATGAAAGATACAAAGTGAAATGAGTTGCTCTCTGTATGTTGATCAGAAATTATAGGAAGTCAACTAACGTCTGCTTTAGAATTACAAAAATTATTAGACTGACACAAGTCTTGGCTATTTTGATCATTAGACATAATCAAGACATAAATCTTTCATTGGAAATAAAGTATTTTGATTGTAGACAACACACAATAAAAATGTGTTTCTTATCATTCCTTGAGGAATTTGATTTTTTCCAGATAGCTGTCCTACATATAGCAGGAATTTAAAAGATTGTATTATTACTCCTTGAAGATAGTAACTATCTTATTGGTCCTTTTGTGATAGTCACTAAAGGTATTGAGTCTTTTATGTTCAATAGAATTATTTGCAACAAAATCTATTTAAATTATTTTTAGTTTTTCTGTGAAATATTCCACAATTCCCTGCCTAAATAAAACAAAACTAAAAGTATATTGTACGTAGTTTGGCACTTGAAAATAACTTGTAACTGTCAACGTTGCTTCATTAGAAATCTCTCTTCTAGTTCACTGTTTCTATTGTGTGTATGAATGTGATAGTTGATAACTTTTGTTGCCCTGAGTATGTTGTATAAAGGCCAGTGCAAAAACTTTGTGATGTGTTTGGCCATTTATTGTTCTTATAATAATATTTTGGATAGCTGAGAGCTAAGCATTTGCCATTTCTAGAGGGGGAAAAAGATAGTCCTTTATTGGTTGCCTCACAAATCCTGTTCATAAAGTCCTGGTAAACCACTACTACATCCTTTGATAGAATAACTGTTTATGATGACTTGAAAGGTAGTAATCCTGCTATTTCTTGAACCAGATTCTAGAAAGATATCAACAAAAGCACTTGAAAGTAAGAACTTTCCCCATAGGAAGTCTAAATACAAAGTCTTTTAAGTTGATCTTTTACTGTCACAAACACATTCCTCAGAATTATAATCAAGTTGTGAGTTTAGGCATGGTAAAAAATTTCCTGTACTATTAGCTAGTTATAGTAGTCTAACCTTATAATTGCCTTCCTTATCCTGAAATAGTTTCTAGTTTCAAATATTATCCACACCTGCGATTCAGGGCCATTTATATACCTCCATTTATATACCACTTTTAAATTTCTTTTCTGTTTCTTCCTTCATACTTTTGTGCAAGCTGTCTTAATTGTTTCATAATAACCTGTCGCCATCAATTCTAAGAAACCATTTAAATTACTTCCTTTACTTTTTTTTCAGATATAGAACCAGAGCCCCAACTTTCCTCTAAGTCTCTAATCAATGTTTACATGTATTTGCAGACTATGTTTTCACAAAGTAAAACATTATTTTGAGCAAATTATGCAATAGGACTAGGAAAGGTTAATTATGAGTAGAATTGTCATTGGATATCATGAATTTCAGAAAATGCTAGGGAAATTAGTGAATATAGAATAACTAATCTACAACCTCCTCACACATTCCTGACAAATCTGGAAGAGAAACTCTGTTATTGGTTACTAGTCATCTAAGAAAACCATAGATTTGTTTTCCTGTGTGTGGGCCAACTGAAGTTAGACAGCTGTTCATACATAAGAATTTAATATTATGAGTCATTCATGTAGCTTCTTTTAAAGAATTTTTTGAAGCAAAGGTATTTTTTAGTAGTAGTATTAGAAGACAATCACATCTAAAGACGTTCTTGGAATTAGAGTTGCAGTTAGAAATATTTGCATGAATAGTACTGCTTAATAATAGTGCAGTCTACCTGCTGTATATGAGAAAGCTAATAAATAGGGTAAAAGGAAAACTCTTAACTTATTTGTATATTTAAAAAGAATATATTTATTTTGTACTATTTAAAAGTATTTTTAAAATATAAATTTAAAAAATGTAAATATGTATATAAAATAAGATGATGTTACTTGTATTTTTAATTATTTCTATTTTCCTTATCCATCCCAGTTTCTCAGTCTAATGATGTCTTCCATTAACATGAATTAGACTAGTATGTCTAGAAACTTTATTCTCTTTATTGAGTTCTTTTTCTTATGTATTTGTCTTAACAGCCTTTTAGAAAACACATAATGAGAAGTTGCATTATTATGAAGGGACTATTTTTTCTTCTGAAGCAGTTTTTACTAAATACTGATCAGTTAGCTTTACTTTTCGAGTAATAGTGTGGGAGCATGGTAAATGCATACATTGTGTTGTTGAATTTGTGTTGGTTTACAGAAATCCATAACCAGTAGCAATTTTTGACTCTTTAAAGTTTTCTGTTCACTAGTGTTTTTAGTATTTTGGTATTTAATTTCGAATGCATGTGGCAGTTGAATTAACTATAGGCTTTTAAAAGAATTATCGAGAAGGGAAATGTAAGAAAAGGTTTTTTTTTAATGAAGTGAGACTCCTACAATTTGGGGAATGGGGTTTGTAATTGAATTTATTTTTTTTAAGCACAAGGTAATATTGTTCTGTTTTTCCAAGGGAATTTCAGCAATGTACATGGATAATTTAGAGTTCTTAATACCTATATGTAGACTGTATCTTCAGAATATTCTCTTAATATGATTAAAAACATCATAAAGTATAGAATAAAGCCCATAAAATAGATATAGAATAAAGCCTTGAAAACTTTGTTATACCTGAGTATAATTTTTTAAATTTTTAATAGGATACAACATCTATTGAAAAGATGTCAAACTGTTGTGAAGAAATGTAAGTATAAAAGTGAACTCTGTAGTGTTATTTAAAAATGTGAACAACTGGTTACGTTTGAAAAATGTGTGCATGTAGAAAAGATAATATAATGATGGCTTTTTTCGGTACCTTGTCTAAGGTCTGAGCTAGACAGGCATGACCCAGTCTTACAGTAGGGGTCTTCTAGCTGTGATAGTTGTCAAACAAAAAAAGTACTGATCATTCTTGTCCCCTGTCTAACTAAAGTAAGTTAAATTATTTGTCCTGAAAGTACATCAAAAGAGATTTGCTACTGTGTTGTTGACACACATTCTGTTAATCCTGAGATTCTCCTCTGCTTCAAAAGTTGCCTAGGCTGATTGACGACACAGATACAATATCTGCTATCCAGAGTTAAAACTCAGCTGCATGCCATAATGAAAGCAAAGCTGTATTTGTGATGCTGGGATACAATTCATCAGAGTCCAGTAATGGATGCCCAGCCAACCTGTATTGTTTTAGCTGACTGAAGTGCACCATGGGAGTGCTGTCTTTCACTAATAATGCTGTCTTCTGTAGATCGAGGCCCCGAAAGCCATGGCAGCAGACCTTCTCAGAAGTTTTTGGCACTCGTTGGAAGATCCTGTGGTTTATTCCTTTCAGGCGGAGGCAACCACTGCGAGTTCCCTACCACTTTGCCAATCACGTCTAAACAGATGGATGGTGGGCACAGATGGGTCCTCCATGCTGGAAATGCGTTACAGGTTTTCTGATAATAGAACTATGACAGTCTTCAAGTCAATTAAAATCCACCCACCAATCTTAAGCATCATAATGTGCCCCAGGCTTTATTTTAATAGTGGTCTTGATCCTGTTGTGGGACTAATAAAAGATCTATATTTAAGTTTTAAAGCATGTTTACTTTCAAATTAGCTTTCCACAGGGATTTCTTTAAATGCTTTTGTTATTAAACTCAAAAGGCACTGATTGGGATGAAATAATTGTACATAATTTCTTTTAGTACTAACAGTGTTACAGATTCCGATTTATGGGAAACTTCAGATGTTTATTTAAAATTTTCACTCTTAAGCAGTACTAACCAAATCTGAATTTAATTCTTCAAATTTTACAAAAGTTGATATACCTTTTATGTAAATTTTCTTTTTCAAATACAGTTAAAAATGATATACTCCCTTTTATATGTGCTGCAAGATTTTTTTGAAATGCAGCATATAAGATTGAACAGCAACAGAAACCAAAAGCAGCAACACAAAAAAGGACTGTGTTTTCTTAGAAGTAGCTTTCTGATTTTTTTTCTCTTCACCAAAAACTAAACAAAAACACCACTAAAGTAAAATACCAACTACCTATTTTATTTTAAAGGAAAAATTAATTTTTCCCACATTAACTTTCCCATTTCTTCTCCCTCTACTGTTGTAATTATTGGTTTTTGTTGAGATATTTGCACCAAGGAAGAATTTTTGACTAAACAGACGTGTTCCTATTTTACCCTAAGATTTTGATGAGCAAAAGGGTAAAGAATTTGCAATAATTCCACTGATACCTTTTTTGTGTAGTTATAGTAGAATGTGTTATGTTTTTTAAATGCTAGTGAACTAGATAATATGTAATGTATAGTATAAAGAGGAGTATTGTGCTTTTGAAAAAATGTATGCTTTTTACTTCTACCTATTAGATCTAAAATGACACCTTTAAGATTTTTATGTAATAAATATTGGCCAACTAATATTGAAATTTTATTTATAGAAAGTTACTAGTAAAAGTAAGTAACTTTTGTGTACCTGTAATCACCCAAATTGAAATTAAGTTTTAATTGCCCACATGTAATCTGGATGGAGAGACCTTTCGTTGTAGATAATGTTAGGAAATGACCTTAAAATAAGAAAATATAGTGATCTGTATTCATGATTAGCCTTATAAAAATTTGAATTGTTGATAGTGNAATGTAAATATGTATATAAAATAAGATGATGTTACTTGTATTTTTAATTATTTCTATTTTCCTTATCCATCCCAGTTTCTCAGTCTAATGATGTCTTCCATTAACATGAATTAGACTAGTATGTCTAGAAACTTTATTCTCTTTATTGAGTTCTTTTTCTTATGTATTTGTCTTAACAGCCTTTTAGAAAACACATAATGAGAAATTGCATTATTAAGGGACTGTTTTCTCTTCTGAAGCAGTTTTTACTAAATACTGATCAGTTAGCTTTACTTTTCGAGTAATAGTGTGGCAGCATGGTAAATGCATACATTGTGTTGTTGAATTTGTGTTGGTTTACAGAAATCCATAACCAGTAGCAATTTTTGACTCTTTAAAGTTTTCTGTTCACTAGTGTTTTTAGTATTTTGGTATTTAATTTCGAATGCATGTGGCAGTTGAATTAACTATAGGCTTTTAAAAGAATTATCGAGAAGGGAAATGTAAGAAAAGGTTTTTTTTTAATGAAGTGAGACTCCTACAATTTGGGGAATGGGGTTTGTAATTGAATTTATTTTTTTTAAGCACAAGGTAATATTGTTCTGTTTTTCCAAGGGAATTTCAGCAATGTACATGGATAATTTAGAGTTCTTAATACCTATATGTAGACTGTATCTTCAGAATATTCTCTTAATATGATTAAAAACATCATAAAGTATAGAATAAAGCCCATAAAATAGATATAGAATAAAGCCTTGAAAACTTTGTTATACCTGAGTATAATTTTTTAAATTTTTAATAGGATACAACATCTATTGAAAAGATGTCAAACTGTTGTGAAGAAATGTAAGTATAAAAGTGAACTCTGTAGTGTTATTTAAAAATGTGAACAACTGGTTACGTTTGAAAAATGTGTGCATGTAGAAAAGATAATATAATGATGGCTTTTTCTCGGTACCTTGTCTAAGGTCTGAGCTAGACAGGCATGACCCAGTCTTACAGTAGGGGTCTTCTAGCTGTGATAGTTGTCAAACAAAAAAAGTACTGATCATTCTTGTCCCCTGTCTAACTAAAGTAAGTTAAATTATTTGTCCTGAAAGTACATCAAAAGAGATTTGCTACTGTGTTGTTGACACACATTCTGTTAATCCTGAGATTCTCCTCTGCTTCAAAAGTTGCCTAGGCTGATTGACGACACAGATACAATATCTGCTATCCAGAGTTAAAACTCAGCTGCATGCCATAATGAAAGCAAAGCTGTATTTGTGATGCTGGGATACAATTCATCAGAGTCCAGTAATGGATGCCCAGCCAACCTGTATTGTTTTAGCTGACTGAAGTGCACCATGGGAGTGCTGTCTTTCACTAATAATGCTGTCTTCTGTAGATCGAGGCCCCGAAAGCCATGGCAGCAGACCTTCTCAGAAGTTTTTGGCACTCGTTGGAAGATCCTGTGGTTTATTCCTTTCAGGCGGAGGCAACCACTGCGAGTTCCCTACCACTTTGCCAATCACGTCTAAACAGATGGATGGTGGGCACAGATGGGTCCTCCATGCTGGAAATGCGTTACAGGTTTTCTGATAATAGAACTATGACAGTCTTCAAGTCAATTAAAATCCACCCACCAATCTTAAGCATCATAATGTGCCCCAGGCTTTATTTTAATAGTGGTCTTGATCCTGTTGTGGGACTAATAAAAGATCTATATTTAAGTTTTAAAGCATGTTTACTTTCAAATTAGCTTTCCACAGGGATTTCTTTAAATGCTTTTGTTATTAAACTCAAAAGGCACTGATTGGGATGAAATAATTGTACATAATTTCTTTTAGTACTAACAGTGTTACAGATTCCGATTTATGGGAAACTTCAGATGTTTATTTAAAATTTTCACTCTTAAGCAGTACTAACCAAATCTGAATTTAATTCTTCAAATTTTACAAAAGTTGATATACCTTTTATGTAAATTTTCTTTTTCAAATACAGTTAAAAATGATATACTCCCTTTTATATGTGCTGCAAGATTTTTTTGAAATGCAGCATTTAAGATTGAACAGCAACAGAAACCAAAAGCAGCAACACAAAAAAGGACTGTGTTTTCTTAGAAGTAGCTTTCTGATTTTTTTTCTCTTCACCAAAAACTAAACAAAAACACCACTAAAGTAAAATACCAACTACCTATTTTATTTTAAAGGAAAAATTAATTTTTCCCACATTAACTTTCCCATTTCTTCTCCCTCTACTGTTGTAATTATTGGTTTTTGTTGAGATATTTGCACCAAGGAAGAATTTTTGACTAAACAGACGTGTTCCTATTTTACCCTAAGATTTTGATGAGCAAAAGGGTAAAGAATTTGCAATAATTCCACTGATACCTTTTTTGTGTAGTTATAGTAGAATGTGTTATGTTTTTTAAATGCTAGTGAACTAGATAATATGTAATGTATAGTATAAAGAGGAGTATTGTGCTTTTGAAAAAATGTATGCTTTTTACTTCTACCTATTAGATCTAAAATGACACCTTTAAGATTTTTATGTAATAAATATTGGCCAACTAATATTGAAATTTTATTTATAGAAAGTTACTAGTAAAAGTAAGTAACTTTTGTGTACCTGTAATCACCCAAATTGAAATTAAATTTTAATTGCCCACATGTAATCTGGATGGAGAGACCTTTCGTTGTAGATAATGTTAGGAAATGACCTTAAAATAAGAAAATATAGTGATCTGTATTCATGATTAGCCTTATAAAAATTTGAATTGTTGATAGTGATGGTCTCTTGGAAAGTACAGAACATTTGTGTGGAAAAAAAAATATTTAATATGTTTTGGAAAAAATTTCAGTTAAAAAATTTTTTTCCATTAGAATACTGCAAAATCCATATATCTTTTCTAAAGAAATTATGTACTCAGTCTTTCTCTTGAAGAGAAGGTTGAAGGGGTGTCTAGTGTTCTTGGTGCATAGCAATATTTTCTTTTTAGTTAATTTTGATAGTAAGGAGTCATACCTGAGAAATCATGGGACAGAAGGTTAACCATTGTCAGCTAGTAACTCTACTGTGTTTAGTTTTTAGAAACTGTAAATAGTCTTCTAAAGTAATAGAATAAGGTCTTCTCAGAGATTTAAGTGCCATGTCTCTCCTGTTCTGATTACAATGCTTTATTATTTAAAAATTTAGACGTGGCAGGTAAAAATATTTATTGGTGCTGATAAGTTGCATAGTAAATTTAATATAAGAAATATATTTATAGAGCTTAATGAACCACAAAATTAGTATATTCATGCCAGGCAAATAAATGGGTAGGGTTTTGTGCAAGCTAACATATTGACCAAATTTGGCCTGGTGACAGAACTTATAAGGAGTATAGATAATGTAGATAGATATCAGTCAAATGCCTTATGCTGTATACATTCCTTTCAAATGAGGACCTTGAGAACACAGCATAGCCAAGTGAGGACTCCTAAAGAGCTTTATGGATGTATTTATACTTCATGTAGTAGCAGTAGCTACCTTGAAAGGTACTGGGGAGGTCAGTGCCAACCTCTGCCTCAGTGATGAGAACCAGGGGTGGTCTCTTTCCTACTCTAAGGGTCTCTGTTTCCGGCTTTCTTAGATTTCCCAATTTTAGGACACATTCTTTTCGCTTCTTTCTCTTTACTTTCCCTGATCCTGATCCCATTGTAGCTGATTCTTCTAAGTTACTGAAATGCAAACTAATGCACTAGGCAAAGCATATATTTATTTTTCTTTGAATGGCAGAAATGCTACATATCAATATATTTATATAAGAATCTACATAAAGTGTAGCTGTATCTACTTATGCTGTAACTTTAAGTGTTTTCAGGTTAGCACACATGACTGGGTTTTGTGGTCCTCGGTAGGCCACGTGAGAGAAGCCACCTGGCACTCTCCTAGGGAGTGTATAAACTCCAGTGTTCTCTCTACGCCCTCTTTTGGCTAATTGATGTAATTATACTGGCTTTAGAGATTTATTGCCCCACAAGTGAATTGTATAGTCAGACTCTGAACATTTCAAAGGTACAAATTTAAGGGAAGTCTGTGTAAAAAATGTAAGGTTTTATGAAAATGAATGTGTTCCTACTTATGATTTTGATGTCTAGTTCATACAGGTATGTCCTCTTTCCTTCATTTATGTGTATTCATATTGTATTTACTGTCAGATTTATATCAGATGAAGATAAATACATATGAAACCATTTCATGAATTTTATTTTGAACCTTATTTTGCCAAATTAAGCCTCAGAATTGAAAAAACCATTACCTTAAAATTACCAATTTACTACAAAACAAATTTATTGTAGTTACAATAGCAAGCAAGTGTCTAGTCTGTTTTACTGAATATATAAAAAAATACATTTAGTTTTTAATCCCAGTTTTGGAATGCCTTCTTTTTTAACTGATTCAATTGCATTAAAATAATGAGATTATTAATTCTTTCTATAATTTTCTTTATTCCTTTTAATTATCCTACTGTGAGTTAGAACTGTACCTTTAGTAGCTGATTTATTATGTATTCTGGATAACCATGAAAATAACTAATGACGTTGAACATTAGAAAATAATTATGAGCAGTGAGATTATTGATGTAATCTATATATTGAATGAAGTATTTCCTTATAAACATTCCATTTCATTTTTAAGTGAAATGTATGTTAAAGGATGTTTTATGTCAGCAAAGTCATTAATTGGGCTTCTGGAAATGAAAGATTTTTAAGTGGTTGTTAGAATTTACACCTCTTGAACAATTATGTTTGTTGCTATTTATTTCTGCAAACAAAAATATTTTATAGGCTCAAGATTGTGGGCAGACTGAGTTCAAAATTTTAAAAATATTAAATCAGCTGATGTTCCACTATAAGAAAAATAACTATTTTGCTTAAGAATTGTATTAAAAATATTTGTGGTTAACTTAAGAAATAGGTATATTTAAAATAGTAATATATTAATCTCTTTGAGCAGAAGAAAGCATAGTTTTAAATAATAGAAATAGAAAACGTAAGCATAGATAAAGTTTAGTATAACAGCTACGTTAAAATTTCTGTCGGAATGGGCATTAGTGATTGTTTGCTAAAGCTTAGGGGTATTTTTCTCCAGGCTGGTGGCTGATTTTAACTATTCTTCATCAGGCTTTTCCAGGCCACTTTTGTACAAATAGTAAATTGAAGGTATGTTTCACCCCAAAGGGTGTTTTGATGCTAATCATGAAGACTTGAGTTAGGAGAACACCTCCACACAAGACGTATGAAATAATTTTGATTTTTAAGCATGTAGCTTTCTGTGTGTTAGATAATGGAGTGGTTTGAATGTTCTCACTTATGTTGGTATAAAATCACAATATATGCAGCTGTAGTTTACAAAAGCATTCATGTTAACAGAGCTGCTAGTCTTTCCCGGGACTTCTCTCTAGTGGCCACTTCCCTTAGTGCTTCCTGTATGAGTAGACTACTTAGCTCAAGCTTACTAAACTATTGCTGCTTTACTAAATAAGTTTTTGACATGACCTCTATATATGTAGATATATCTAGAATTTATTTGGTACAGTTTATACTTATAAACATTAATTTATTATTAGATATGGGATTTTTTTACCCAGTTCTCCTACTATTGCTTTAAAAAAAATAAGTATTAGCAAATGTAGTTAGTAAGTCATACACATTTAGTATGTTCTACTTGCTAGTATTAGTAGCCATATAACTAGTAAATGAATGAATGTAGTATTTAATGTCCACATTTATTACTTTAGATCCTAAGAATCCTCTGAATTTCTCTGTAAATCACTAATTTCATTGAACTCTGAATTTAGCCATTCTCAATTGAATCCTAGAATATTCTTCAGTAGAACATGAAAAAGTAATAGAACCAACTTGCTTCAAGTATTGTGAACCAATGCTGTTGTTCTGTATATCAGTCAGTATTTAACATTTCTGCTGTGTTTGGGATGGTGATGGTTTAACTTCAGGAAAGTTTTCTCTTATGTCTCCTTTCATTATCATTGTGCAATTTTTAACAACTAAATTTAGTGCATTTTTGTCTATTCTTCAGATGTTATAGTATGCTGCTTGCTATGCTAATTTGAAACAGAAATAATAGTGATCTTTATTCTTATGTTATTGGTATTTTCGGTATTTTCCATTATTAGTATTACTATTTTTTTTGCTATAGTATTTCCTTTTTCCTTTTTCTGCCATAGAGTGCAGGTATAAATGAGGAGTGAGTAGCCAAAACTGGATAAAGAGAGTAGGGGAACATAATGAGATAGAGAGAAGGCTAGACAGACTATGTATAATCAGCATCTTAACAGCAGGGTTTACTGGACACAGAATTTCCCTGCTACAATCACTTTAGCCTTATCTCTTGTTGATACCGTTTTACTGTAAGAGTTGTTAATGCATGTAAGCATTTAGTTTGAGTTATTTTACCTAAGGAGTTTATATTGCTGATTCTTGTCAGCTAGTCAGATGCCTTTGAGAAATTCTTTTTAGTTTTAAACATCATAATTGTATAGTGTGTGCTGTCAGGAAGTTTCAAGAATTATGTGGTAGTATAGCTATTTAATGCCAAGGAGAAGTTAATAGGTTGCCTAAAGTTTGACTGAAAAAACTAGGACCTTATTATAAGTCTCCTGTTATGGAGAAAGGATACTATGTATTAAAGTAGAATTTGTCAACAGAGAGAAAATCATTTGTATATGAAGGGTGATTTTTCACTTTAAATTTTGGACTATTTCAGATATTTTGAGATCTTGAGGGTCTCCATAGCTACTGGTATTGTGAATTCCTGTAGCATGTAATATGGTGCCTACCACAGTTGTGCAGCACTCTGATCTTTTTGGTATTGATAGCTTTATATATAAACAGAGATGTGGACAAAACAGTAGCAACAAAAGGTGTGTTTCTTTTTGTGGCTTTGCTTGTCTGTTGACTAAGTACAGGGTTTAATTGCGTAGGCTGTTAACTAAAGGGAAAGCTTGCCTGCGTATTGCAAGCTCATTCTTGCCAGTGTGTGTTGGGTGATATTTGCACTACTGGTGCCTGAAGTTAGTGTTTTACAACCTCAATAATAAAACATCCTGGTGCTACTCACTTTAGCCTTGAGTGACATTTTTAACTCCCGTACCAAAGAGTTAATTTTCTTTTCAGTTCCCTGAGGGTTCTCTTCTCACGTCCTTGTGTTTATAAAGGAGAATTTGATGTTACTAAGAACAATTCTGATTAATAGATGTTAGTTTTTGCACACTGCTGCCTCAATTTAGTTGGCTTTAAATGTCTCTCATTTGGACTTTATGTTTTTTAGTTAGGAAGATTAGTATGATGTCTAATTTTGTATTTTCATATAGATTGGCCACTTTAAAATGTAGTATGATAGATTGAACTTACAAAAGTTAATTGAAACACTTTTCACAAGATTTTTTTTTTGTCTTAATCTGCAGGAATAAATGAGAAATAATAAAGAATTCTACTATTCCTACAAATGAACTATATGGCTTGTTGGGCCCTTTTAATAAATTCTGAAGCAAAATGCTAAAAGGAAAAGTTAAGGGCCCATTCTGATAACAGACAAAGGTTTCTGCATCTGTGTATGTGTATTAGTGGTATTAAAGAATGATATTTGCCATTTTTCTCTTTTGCAAATAAAGATCATTTTAAAGGAAATGTTAAAATATACACATATGTAAGTATGTACACACATATACCACATACACACATGCACACATACGCTTGTCTAAGAGGAAATGCAAAACTTTGATTTAAACAAAACTAATAAGAAATTGAACTTTACATCCCCCCAAAAAACCTAGATGTTGTTACTCACTTCACATAAGTTATAGTTGAGTATTTTAAAAACTGATTCTGCTTAGTGATTCATTTTGTAAAAAATGAAAGAAAACATCCTTTAGAAGTAGTTGTAATCGTCCAAGTGTAATACTGTTACATTTACTATCCTGTTTCCCTGTTTTTTCTCCCCCACAAACCTTTAAAGCATTCATTTAATGCCCCTAAAAAATGTAGCTGAATTGATTAAAAATTCTGGCAAGAAGATAAGTGAGTGTGCATATTGGGAAAGTAGACAATCACATTTGAGAATGTTCCACATAGTTTTCAATCAACTAAAATCATTCTGTCTTTGAATGTAGATATAATATATGGTTTTGCAGTGAATTCTGAATGGAAAAAAATCATGCCTGAAACTAATGTGAAGTGTGACTTAGGATCACGTGAATGATATATTGAAATACAAAGGTATATGTTATTAGGGGGAAAGACAAAATTTAAAAGCAAACTGAGAAGAAACAACATTGTCTTTAATTATCCAAATATATTTTCTAGATCTTGTTGCTGCAGTATCAGTTCTGAGTTACTTGGATTGTTTATGTGTTACTTAATTTAATGTGGCTAGATAGATAGTGAAGTCGCTCAGTTGTGTCCGACTCTTTGCCACCCCATGGACAGTAGCCAGCCAGGCTCCTCCATCCATGGGATTTTCCAGGCAAGAATACTGGAGTGGGTTGCCATTTCCTTTTCTAGGAGATCTTCTCGACCCAGGGGTTGAACCCAGGTCTCCCGCATTGTAGGCAGACGCTTTACCATCTGAGCCACCAGGGAAGTCACATTTAATGTGGCTAAATGCAGTCATTTATTTAAGTTATTGGGTAGTAGAAGATTCACAACTGTTGTCCTCTAGAGTATTAAAAAGAAATGTCTGCTTTAGCATAGGTAAAATAAAGTGACTAAATGATATCATAGGAAGAATTTTCTCTACAACTGGAGATACTCAGGCAAGTGAGTTGCAAGTTTAACCTGAGGGAATAAAATAGACTTTTGCGGGAACTGAGTGTAGATGATCTTGCTTGTATGGGCTTTGTGTCCCTAGAATTAGTCTTTTAAAATGTGACTGGCAAGTTTAATGAATAGGCAAAATTTGTGATATTTTGAGGCTCTTAAAATTTTGTGTCAACCTCAAGTGATGTTTAATATTATATCCTCCCTAAAATAAAAGACTTTTATTTTGATAGTGGTATGTTCCAAGTGCCATGTGAAGATTCTGTTCTTAAATTTGTTGGGCATTTTTACATTCAGTGCATCTGTTTAAATCTGAGTGTTATTTTGCTGCATGTCTGCTGTGTTACCTTGTCAGTTCCCCTAACAGCATTTAAAGAAAAATTGTCACTGATGTTTCTTGTGCTAAAGGTAATAAAGAAAACAGTAGTTGAGGGATATGAAACTAGATTGAGAAGAGGGAGGAAAATGATAAGTGGGCACCACGTATCCGAGATACACTTGTTGAAATGAAAAGTCTACACTGGTTTTTGAATGAAAAACAAACCATGTATCTATCTACCTTAAGAACGATGTTTTGTTGTGTTTTTAATTTATTTTACTTAGTTTTATTCATGTAATATTTCTATTTTCTTTGCAGATTGTTTTTTAATTTAAATTGTGAAGTTTTTACTTCTCTCAAAATGTATTATGTACTGTATTTTTAGATATCTTATTTTTAAATAAATATTTTTTAAAAACATAGGACTATTTTTCTTTCACACCTCTGTATTTATTAAAATAAACCCAAATTTTAGAATTTAGGGCTGTCAGTATGACTGGCCACTTTGTTTGCAGCTGCTGCTGCTAAGCTGCTTCAGTCGTGTCCGACTCTTCGCAACCCTGTGGACTGCAGCCCCCCAGGCTCCTCCGTCCATGGGATTCTCCAGGCAAGAGTACTGGAGTGGGGCGCCAGTGCCTTCTCCAGTGCATGTAGTCGAGTGCCAGTGCCTTCTCCGGGCCACTTTGTTTGCTGCTGCTGCTGCTAAGTCACTCAGTCATGTCCGACTCTGTGCGACCTCATAGAGGGCAGCCCACCAGGCTCCCCCGTCCCTGGGCTTCTCCAGGCAAGAACACAGGAGCGGGTTGCCATTTCCTTCTCCAGTGCATGAAAGTGAAAAGTGAAAGTGAAGTCGCTCAGTCACATCCGACTCTAGCGACCCCATAGACTGCAGCCGTTTTATATAATTTGGATAATTATTCGTACTTAGTACCCTTAAGATTTAGTACCCTTAAGATTTTGTTCTGTCATAATCTCAGAATTGTTTACATATTCAAGAAAAACTCAGTATACATAGTAGAGTTGAAATTGACAGAGTATTTCTAGTTAGGCATATTTGTGTAGAGATGACCCAATTGACTATATTCAGTCACCCCTTTAGCATTTATTGTGCCAGACATTACTTTATGGAAATAGTTTCTCTTTGTGGAGTAATCTATGCAAGGTAAAATGCAAACAGTACATGTCTAGGCATTGTTTATTTTCTAGGGGTATTACTTAGAGCTTTTGTTCTTACCGAGTTATGTTCTAAAAATACCTTCCTAAGTCTCGACTAATTACTTTACATGTATATGCAAGAAATCAGAACAGAGACATATATATTAGCAAGTATAAATGGGTCGAAAATATCATCTGAAAAGACAAATCAGTGTGTGTTAGGAAGAATGAAGAAGTAGAAACTGCCCTGAGATTGAAAGATAGGGCTTAACTCTTATTTTTAAAACCCTCTTCTTAAATTTTTATTACCAGAAAAATAACTTGATAAATACTCTGAATTAATAGATAAATAA
Organism: Oreotragus oreotragus; assembly: GCA_006410675.1. Lineage (NCBI taxonomy): Eukaryota > Metazoa > Chordata > Mammalia > Artiodactyla > Bovidae > Oreotragus > Oreotragus oreotragus. Next base: position 353,584 of record SJYX01018346.1, read on the forward strand.
GTTGGTAGGATTTCAGATGAAACTGTAAACTTTGCTGCATTGGTAATTCAAAGCAAATTGTTACATGCTGACAAGTCTTAAAGGATTGTAAAACTTCACTCTTGTTCCTTCTTCAGTTTCCTTTGCTCTGATTCTAAGCAGCATATACGATAATTGTGCTTTCTCAGTGATGATAAATTGTAATTCTCAAGTTTTTGGTCTCAGAACTTATTTTCATAAAAATTATTACATGCCCCAAAGAGTCTTTGCTTATATAGAATGTCTTTATCAATATTGACTATATTAGAAATTAAAACTGAGAAGTATTTAAAATGCTTATTTATTCATTAAACATATAATAAACCTATTGCTTGTTAACATACGTAATGTTTTTTACTTAGAGAGTCATGATTCTAAATTTTTTTCAAAGCTCTAATATCTGGCTTTAAAAAAGAAATTTGGATCTTCATAGAAGACTCAATCCATTACATTGTTATTTTGGCTGAAGTATCTTTAAAAATCTCATTCAAATAATGGAATTGGAACAAGGAAGAATATTTAAATAGTTTTTTCAATTGTCTGTGGATACTCTTCTTTGATAATATAAAAGTCTTAACAAGTTATGGTTCCTTAAAATTTAGTTATATTGTAGAACCAGAAACAATACCAAGGACTTTCCCAACCCTGTTATATTAAAAGCCACTGGTCTCTTTTTCACTTTGAAAAGTTCTCTTAACCCATACACGATTCTGTGACATCGTTCATTAGTCATTTGGAAACTACTGGAGTAACACAGATCTTTCAAGTGTTGACAACGTTCATTGTATTAAAATAAAAATTAGATTAAAATTTAAAACTAATATCACCACTGATCTTGTTCAGGAAAAGTAAGTATTAGAACACTGTTCAGCTCATGCATTACATTTTGCAAAGTCCTAATTTTCATGTGAAAACTTGAGTTTTATTATCGGTAACCACAGATTCAATGATTTCCCTTAATGTGGCAGGTTCACTTCATCGCGAGAAAATATTTGCCATATATCCCTGTCTGAAAAATGAAAGTTTGTCAGTTGTTCTTTCAAGTAAAAAATGCTATCCATGAAAAATGTGGTTAGTTCAGCTTGCAACTCAAAAGTTACACCAGTGCTTTTTTCCCTCAAGAGTGAAGAGTCATACTTTGGGATACAGGTAAGAGTGCCTCGTGTTTACTTCCTATGCTGTCAAGGAAAATATTGAAAATGTACTCAAAGGCTGAGATTTAGTAAAATTATTATTTTTACTGATTCACCAAGGGCGTATTAAGTGAAACTGGCTTGTCATTTTCTATTTTAAGCTGAAGTTTGTTTGAATCTACTTAATTTAAGATCCCCTGGAGAAGGGCATGGCTGTCCACTCCAGTTTTCTTGCCTGGAAAATCCCATGGACAGAGGAGCCTGGCAGGCTTTTGTACATAGGGCTGCAGAGTCGGACATGACTGAAGCAACTGAGCACGCATACACAGGGAGGAAAGCAATGAGGGAAGGTAAGACAGAACATTATCCATTTGAGACTGTAGTTCATTTACTCTTCATTTGATAAGTGAAAAGGAACATGAGCTGCTTAAAAAGAGAATTTGTATTTCTCTATGCCTGCTTTTGAAACACTTAAAATATAGCATTCTTAAGGATTCACCTCTATTGAGCTAGTTATAAAGAGACAAAAACTAAAAACACGTGATAGTATTATAACACTGCAAAATCATTTGAGAAGCTGCCAGATACTATAAATGAACAAATGCATACAAATGCTGCTCTAGGCTGACCAATTACCCATATGAGCAGCAATTATATTAGCGTGCAAGGGCAATTGGAGGGAAAATTGGACCCTGTGGACATCCAGCTGAGCAAACAGGACTGAGAAAGGATAGAGGATGTGTATTGCTTTGAAAAAAAAAAACAAAAAACATCTAAGCTTACTTAAAAAAAATACTTGTGTCAGTCACAGCACATTCTTTATATGTCCTCTGGTTGCCTAGTATTTTTCAAATTAGTCCTTTTCTCCAACCAAAAACATGCCTTTGCGTAAAGATCAAACACCCAAATAGTAATGTGTTTTGCGTGTAAAAAAGTCAGAAGAATTCAGGAAGAGAAACTTGAAATATACAAATCCAGACATTCAGATGGTACTGTGCATAAATCCTTATGTGTGTTGTTAGTAGTAAATTGTGGAATGATTCAGATGAAACTATCCTTCTTAATACTGAAATGTATTATTTTTATAACTACAAGTGACCCCTCTAGCTAGTGTTGGTTCTTGGCATACATTGAATGATGGAGGATCTAATACAATGTGGAGTTTTTATAGTTCAACCTTGAAACTATGGGTGGATAATCTTGAATAAGAAATGACCATCAAGTTAATAAATTTCATTCTGTAAATTATGTAAGCTGTGTAGTAGTTGGGCCAAATAACCCCCATTCCATTTAATAGGTTCATATTTTAATGGTAGCTAAAAATAAGAAATATCAAAATTTTGGAGTGAGCTATCTACACTATAATTTGATGTCTGATTTAGAGAGTTCTTAAGTGTTTGAAAGCATTCCAAATCTTCTCAATATGGAAAACCTAGAGGTGAGCATCTGCTCATTTTTTTCTTCTGCAGGTTCCTTGTGTATGGCATTTGAATATTTGACTGGACTCTTTGCTTTTCCTTATTGAGTGTTAGTAACTCTTCATATTTTCTGGGTATTATTTTTTAACTTATCAATATGTTTCTTTATTTTAGCCCAGTCTCTTTTTTCTCTCTATGGTTTTTCTTTACTGCTGTGTAACAAATAGCCCCAAGCTTAGTGGTACAAAACAAACAACCATTTTCTTATGGTCGCAGATTCTGTGGGTCAGGAATTCAGAAAGGGCACAGCAGTTTTTCTCTGTTCCATATTGTCTTAGGCCTCAGCTAGAAAGTTTTGAAGACCGTGAAGGAATGTATTACTGGAAACTACAGTCGGCCAAAGCCTCATTTGCTCACTTGTCTGATGGTTGATGCTGACTCTCAGATGGGACTGCAACTGGGCTGTCATTGAGGACATCCACATGGTTCTTTCCATAAATCTGTTTGGGCATCCTCACTTCATTATGGCTGAGTTCCAGAAGAGAGAGTAGCCCAAGAGAACCAGGTAAGAGCTGTATCACCTTTTGTGACCTAGTTATTTGCTCACTTGTCTGATGGTTGATGCTGACTCTCAGATGGGACTGCAACTGGGCTGTCATTGAGGACATCCACATGGTTCTTTCCATAAATCTGTTTGGGCATCCTCACTTCATTATGGCTGAGTTCCAGAAGAGAGAGTAGCCCAAGAGAACCAGGTAAGAGCTGTATCACCTTTTGTGACCTAGTTTCAGTGAAAGAGAATTTGACACTCTTCTTGGGAAGAGTGTCGGGTTCACATCTAACAGGAAAATCATTTCAAAAAGAAGATATTGTTGAGGACAAATATGGATAATAAAATTTGCCACAATCATTATGGTTTATGGAAGTATTAAATTATCTTGAAATCTAAGCATTGTAAGATGTTTGGGGTTTTATATTATTAAAAAAAAAAAAAAAAGCCTTTCCTAAATCAACATTATGTATTTTCCTTTATTTCTCAGAAAACTGATAGTGTTACTCATTTGTATTGCTGTTGCTGCTGCTAAGTTACTTCAGTAGAGTCCGACTCTGTGTGACCCCATAGACGGCAGCCCACCAGGCTCCCCCGTCCCTGGGATTCTCCAGGCAAGAACACTGGAGTGGGTTGCCATTTCCTTCTCCAATGCATGAAAGAGAAAAGTGAAAGTGAAGTCGCTCAGTCTGTCCGACTGTTAGCGATCCCATGGACTACAGCTCAACAGGCTACTCCGTCCATTAGGCTGCTGAATCTATTTACTATTACAAACTCCAATGTAACTTTAATTTTTTAAAACTTCAGTGTTTTTGTGTATTTCTACAAGCCTTTATGTTCGTAATAAGTATATTTTAGAAAGGTGGCGCTGGTGGTGAGTTTGCCTGCAATGCAGGAGATGCAGGTTTGATCCCTGGGTCGGGAAGATCCCTTGGAGGAGGCCATGGCTACCCACTCCGGTATTCTTGCCTGGAAAATCCCATGGACAGAGGAGCCTGGCGGGATATAGTTTATGGGGCCACAGAAAGTCAGACATGACTGAGTGCCGGAGCACACATACACACACAGAAGACTAACTTTGAATTTGTTTACATATACAGAATATCACCAACACAATTTTTTGCACAGTTCAGTTTTTCATATATGATATGTTAATTATATTCTTGAAGATATGTAGTGTGCATTTAATGCTTCTAATAATTATTGATTAAAATTTCAGAAGCTTTCACCTGTATTTCCCTCACTGTGACCTTCATTTAAAAAATAGTATTTTTAACACCTCTACCCATTTGAAGCAAGGAATTTATTTTTTCATTCCATATTTCCACTTATTTTTAAATGAATATAATTTTAAAAATTTAAGTCAGATAATATTTTATATCTTTCATTTAAAAGTCAGTTTTACTGAGGTAGGTTGCGTGAAATATAAAGTAACCATTTCACATGTACATTTTAGTTGTGTGTGTGAGCGTGAAATATAAAGTAACCATTTCACATGTACATTTTAGTTGTGTGTGTGAGAGTGTTAGTCACTCGTTTGTGTCTGACTGTTTATGGTCCTATGGACTGTAGAGCCTGACAGGCTCCTCTGTCCATGGAATTCTCCAAGCAAGAATACTGAAGTAGGCAGCCTTTCCTTTCTCCAGAGGATCTTCCTGACCCAGGGACCAAATCTGGGCATCCTGCGTTGCAGGTGGATTCTTTCCTGTCTGAGCCACCAGGGAAGCCCACATTTCAGTTAGTGTCATACCTTGTGACGACCAGCACAATCAAGGCACAGAATAGTCAGTCACCACAGAAAGTTCCCTGGGGAAGCTCACTCCTAATTCCAGAAAACACTGGTCAGCTTTCTCTCACGATAGATTAGCGCTGCCTCTTCTAAAACTAAAAAGGTCTTGTAGGTCTTCATAAAACCGTTCAACTTCAGCTTCTTCAGCATTACTGGTTGGGGCATAGACTTGGATAACTGTGATATTGAATGGTTTGCCTTGGAGACGAACAGAGATCATTCTGTCGTTTTTGAGATTGCATCCAAGTACTGCATTTTGGACTCTTGNCCCACTGCTCAGCATACACACCGAGGAAACCAGAAATGAAAGAGACACATGTACCCCAATGTTCATTGCAGCACTGTTTATAATAGCCAGGACATGGAAACAACCTAGATATCCATCAGCAGATGAATGGATAAGAAAGCTGTGGTACATATATACAATGGAATATTACTCAGCCATTAAAAAGAATACATTTGAATCAGTTCTAAAGAGGTGGATGAAACTGAAGTCTATTATACAGAGTGAAGTAAGTCAGAAAGAAAAACACCAATACAGTATACTAATGCATATATATGGAATTCAGAAAATTGGTAACAATAACCCTATATGCGAGACAGCAAAAGAGACACAGATGTATAGAACAGTCTTTTGGACTCTGTGGGAGAAGGCGAGGGTGGGATGATTTGAGAGAATAGCATTGAAATGTGTATATTATCATATGTGAAATAGATCGCCAGTCCAGGTTCAATGCTTGAGGCAGGGTGCTCAGGGCTGGTGCACTGGGATGACCCAGAGGGATGGGATGGGAAGGGAGGTGGGAGGGGGGTTCAGGATGGGGACCACATGTACACCCATGGCTGATTCATGACAATGTGTGGCAAAACCACTACAATATTTTAAAGTAATTAGCCTTCAATTAAAATCACACATCACATCGTCGTCAGTTGTGTCCGACTCTGTGTGACCCCACAGACGACAGCCCACCAGGCTCCCCCGTCCCTGGGATTCTCCAGGCAAGAACACTGGAGTGGGTTGCCATTTCCTTCTCCAGTGCATGAAAATGAAAAGTGAAAGTGAAGTCGCTCAGTCGTGTCTGACTCTTAGCGACTCCATGGACTGGAGTCCACCAGGCTCCTCTGTCCATGGGAGTTTCCAGGCAAAAGTACTGGAGTGGGGTGCCATTGCCTTCTCCCCAATTAAAATAAATGAATTAAAAATTTATAAAAATCTGTGGCTGATATAACATGGATGAGCCTTGAAGATATTACGCCAGGTGGAAGAAACCAGATGCAAGAGATCATATATTGTATGATTCCATTTATCTGAAATATTCACAATAGGTAAATCTACAGGAACAGGAAGTAAATTAATGGTTGCCAGGGGCTGAGGAGAGAGAAGACAGGGAACATACTGCTTAACAGAGGTGGGGTTTCTTTTTGGAGTGATAAAAATGTTCTAAAGTTAGGTAGTAGTGATGATTACAACAAGAATGACTGAACTATACACTTTCAGTGGGTGAATTGTATTCTATGTACATAGAATTAACCATATTTCATACAGGTGTTAAAACATCCCATGCTACATCCCATGTTCATAATTGACTCTCTTGGGATTCAGAATGTTTATTTTGCTCCTAAACTACTCCCTTCTCTACCACTGCTGCTTATCATGTATTGTAATAGAACTAATCAAATCGATGGAAGCAGAAAGGCTAATCATTATTAAATAACATATTTGTAAGTGATAAAAGTAATCCCTTTGCCTGATGTTTAAAGGACTCTAAGCGTGAACTCCCTGATGTTCAAGCTGGTTTTAGAAAAGGCAGAGGAACCAGAGATCCAATTGCCAACATCCGCTGGATCATGGAAAAAGCAAGAGAGTTCCAGAAAAGCATCTATTTCTGCTTCATTGACTATACCAAAGCCTTTGACTGTGTGGATCACAATAAACTGTGGAAAATTCTGAAAGAGATGGGAATACCAGACCACCTGACCTGCCTCTTGAGAAATCTGTATGCAGGTCAGGAAGCAACAGTTAGAACTGGACATGGAACAACAGACTGGTTCCAAATAGGAAAAGGAGTACGTCAAGGCTGTATATTGTCTCCCTGCTTATTTAACTTATATGCAGAGTACATCATGAGAAACGCTGGACTGGAAGAAACACAAGCTGGAATCAAGATTGCCGGGAGAAATATCAATAACCTCAGATATGCTGATGACACCACCCTTATGGCAGAAAGTGAGGAGGAGCTAAAAAGCCTCTTGATGAAAGTGAAAGAGGAGAGCGAAAAAGTTGGCTTAAAGCTCAACATTCAGAAAACGAAGATCATGGCATCTGGTCCCATCACTTCATGGCAAATAGATGGGGAAACAGTGTCAGACTTTATTTTTTTGGGCTCCAAAATCACTGCAGATGGTGACTGCAGCCATGAAATTAAAAGACGCTTACTACTTGGAAGAAAAGTTATGACCAACCTAGATAGTATATTCAAAACAGAGACATTACGTTGCCAACTAAGGTCTGTCTAGTCAAGGCGATGGTTTTTCCTGTGGTCATGTATGGATGTGAGAGTTGGACTGTGAAGAACTGATGCTTTTGAACTGTGGTGTTGGAGAAGACCCTTGAGAGTCCCTTGGACTGCAAGGACATCCAACCAGTCCATTCTGAAGGAGATCATCCCTGGGATTTCTTTGGAAGGAATGATGCTAAAGCTGAAACTCCAGTACTTTGGCCACCTCATGCGAAGAGTTGACTCATTGGAAAAGACTCTGATGCTGGGAGGGATTGGGGGGCAGGAGGAGAAGGGGACGACCGAGGATGAGATGGCTGGATGGCATCACGGACTCGATGGACGTGAGTCTGAGTGAACTCTGGGAGATGATGATGGAAAGGGAGGCCTGGTGTACTGCGATTCATGGGGTCGCAAAGAGTCAGACACGACTGAGCGACTGAACTGAACTGAACTTCTAAAACTTCATATAGATAGAAGTATATAGTCTGTCCTTTTTAGGATAGGTTTCTGGTCAGCATTATATTTTTGAGATTCATTCATGTTGTGAGTATCAATTTGTTTCCTTTTCTTACAGTGGTATTTTGTTTTATAAATAATCCTAATTTTTAATATAATATACTTGCTGAAATTGTTAGGAAGGATTGGTATTATTTATTCAAATGTTTGATAGATTTTACCAGTGAAACTAACTGGACCTAAGCTTTTCTCTGCTAGAAAATTTTTAATTACTTATTCAATTTTTTACTTTATTAGAGATCTACTCAGGTTTTCTACTTCTCTTTTTTTTTGAAATTTTAACCATTTTTAATTGAAATCGTTAATTTACAATGTTGTTAGTTTCAGTTATACAGCAAAAGCAAAATTATTCAATAACATATATATACATATTATATAGTATATAAATATATATTTTTTCATATTCTTTTCCATTATATATATTATTATAAGCTACTGAATATAGTTCCCTGTGCTATACAGTACATCCTTGCTGTTTATATATTTTATGTATGTGAAGTTGCTCAGTCGTGTCTGACTCTTTGCAACCCCATGGACTGTAGCCTATACCAGGCTTGAGGAGCCTCTCAGTCCATGGAATTTTCCAGGGAAGAGTACTGGAGTGGGTTGCCATTTCCTTCTCCACGGGATCTTCCCAACCCAGGGATCGAACCCAGGTCTCCCGCACTGCAGGCAGACGCTTTACCATCTGAGCCACCAGGGAAGCCATATTTTATGTATAGCAGTGTGTTTATGTTAATCCCACATTCCTAATTTACTTCTTCCTGTGCTCCCCTCCTCTTCTTTGGTAAATATGTTTGTTTTCTATATTTGTGAGTCTATTTCTGTTTTGTAAATAAGTTCACTTGTATCATTTTTTTCAGATTCCACATATAAGTTATATCACACAATATTTGCCTTTTTCTTTCTGACTCGTTTCACTTGTATGATAATCTCTAGGTCCACCCTTGCTGCTGCAAATGACACTATTTCATTATTTTTTATGCTGAGTAATATCCAGTTGTATATACGTACCACATATTCTTTATCCATTCTTCTGTTGATGGACATTTAGACTGCTTCCATGCCTTGACTATTGTAAACACTACTGCAGTGAACATTGGGGTGCATATGTCTTTTCAAATTATGGTTTTCTGCAGATGTATGCCCAAGAGTGGAATTGCAGGATCATATGATAACTCTCGGAGAAGGCACTGGCACCCCACTCCGGTACTCTTGCCTGGAAAATCCCCTGGATGGAGGAGCCTGGTGGGCTGCAGTCCATTGGGTGGTGAAGAGTCGGACACGACTGAGCGACTTTACTTTCACTTTTCACTTTCATGCACTGGAGAAGGAAATGGCAACCCACTCCAGTGTTCTTGCCTGGAGAGTCCCAGGGATGGGGGAGCCTGGTGGGCTGCCGTCTGTGGGGTCGCACAGAGTCGGACACGACTGAAGCAACTTAGCAGCAGCAGCAGCAGCATGATAACTCTGTTTTTAGATTTTTAAGGAACTGTTCTCCATAGTGGCTATGCCAGTTCAGATTGCCACCAACAGCGTGGGAAGGTTCCTTTTTCTCCACACTCTCTCCAGCATTTATTATTTGGAGACATTTTAATGATGGCTGTTCTGACTAGTGTGAGGTGACACCTCACTGTACTTTTGATTTGCCTTTCTCTAATAATTAGTGATAGGACTCCCTTCATGGCTCAGTGGTGAAGAATCCGCCTGCAGTGCAGGAGATGGTGGTTCATTCCCTGGGTTGGGAAGACCCCCTGGAGAAGGGAATGGCAACCTACTCCAGTAATCTTGCCTGGGAAATCCCATGGACAGAGCAGCCTGGCAGGCTACCGTCCATGGGTTTGCAGAAGAGTCGACACAGCTTAGTGACTAAACAACAATAATTAATGATAGCAGGCATCTTTTCATGTGACTGTTGGCCGTCTATTTGTCTTCTTTGGAGAGATGTCTGGTTAAGTCTTCTGTTCATTTTTGATTGGGTTGTCTGTGTTTTTTATATTAAACTATATGAGCTGTTTATATATTTTGAAAATAAATCCCTTGTCAATAGCATCATTTACAAATATGTTTTCCCAGTCCATGGTTATCTTTTCAATTTGTTTATGGCTTCTTTTGCTGTGTAAAAGCAGGAGGAAATAGAAAATATAAACGGACCAGTTGCTGCTGCTGCTGCTAAGTTGCTTCAGTCGTGTCTGACTCTGTGCGACCCCATAGACAGCAGCCCACCAGGCTCCCCCATCCCTGGGATTCTCCAGGCAAGAACAATGGAGTGGGTTGCCATTTCCTTCTCCAATGCATGAAAGTGAAAAGTGAAAGTGAAGTCACTCAGTCGTGTCTAACTCTTAGTGACCCCATGGACCGCAGCCTTCCAGGCTCCTCTGTCCATGGGATTTTCCAGGCAAGAGTACTGGAGTGGGGTGCCATTGCCTTCTCTGAACAGACCAGTTACCAGTACTAAAATGAAATCATTAATTTAAAAACTGCTAACAAACAAAAGCCCAAGACCAGATAGCTTCACAGGTGAATTCTACCAAACAGGGAGGAGTTAACACCTGTCATTCTGAAACTATTCCAAAAAATATGCAGGGGAAGAAACATTTCTGAACTTATTCTATGAGGCCAGCATCACTCTGATACCAAAACCAAAGATATCACAAGAAAAGAAAATTATAAGGGCAATATCACTGATGAACATAGATGCAAAATTCCTTGAAATACTAGCAAACCAATTTCAACAATACATTTGTTTTGGCTCTTTGGGGTCTTTTGTGTTTCCATATAAATTCAAAATTTGTGTCTTAGTTCATAAAAATGCCATTGGTAATTTGATAGGGATTGCATTGAATCTGTAGATTGCCTTGAGTAGTATGAGATTTATTTCTGTGAAGCAGGAAATTTTCAAAATCTTGCAAATGAGTGTGATAGACCACATTAAATAACTGAAGAATAGAAATCATATGGTCATCTCAAAAGATGCAGAAACACCTTTTGATAAAATCCAATATCCATTTATGATAAAAACTCTTAAGAAAGTGTGCATAGAGGGAAAATATCTCAACATAATAATGGCCATATATGACAAACCCACAACTAACATCATACTCAATGGTGAAAAGCTGAAAGCATTTCCTCTAAGGTCAGGAATAAGACAAGGATGCTTACTCTTACTACTTTTATTCAACATAGTTTTGGAAGTCCTAGACCCAGCAATTGGAGAAGAAAAAGAAAGGGAATCTAAATTGGAGAAGAAGAGGTAAAATTGTCACTGTTCACATATGAGATCATAATATACATGTGTGCCTGTTAGTAACTTAGTCGTGTCTGACTCTTTGTGACTTTGGACTGTAGCCCATCAGATTTCTCTGTCCATAGAATTCTCCAGGCAAGAATAGTGGAGTGGGTTGCCATTTCCTTCTCCAGGGGATAATATACATAGAAAATCTTAAATATGCTTCCAAATTAGAGTCCACCAGTGAATTTCATAAGATTGCTGGAATTAATATACAGAAATCTGTTGTATCTCTATATACTAACAATGACTATCTTAAAGAGAAATTAAGGAAACAATTTCATATACCATTGCATCAAAAAGAATAAAGTATCTAAGAATAAATCTACCTAAGGGGCAAACGAGCTGTACTCAAAAAACTATAAGACATTGAAAAACAAAATTGAAGGTGACACAAACAGATGGAAAGATATATGTGTTCTTGGATTGGAAGAATCAATATTTTTTAAATGACCATACTACTCAATGCAGTCTACAGATTCAATGCAATTCCTATCAAATTAGCAATGGCATTTTTCATGAACTAAGACAAAAAATTTTATATTTATATGGAAAAACAAAAGACCCCAAATAGCCAAAACAATCTTGAGAAAGAAGAACAGAGCTGGAGGAATCACACTTCCTGACTTCTAACTATACAACAAAGCTACAGTAGTCAAAATAGTGTGGAATTGGCAAAAAACAGATGTTTACTGTATAGTACAAGAAAGTCTGCTCATTATTATGTAACAACGTAAATGGGAAAATAATTTGAACAAGAATAGATCCATTATATGTATAATTGAATCCTTTTGCTGTACATCCAAAACTAACACAAATCACACTTCCTGACTTCTAACTATACAACAAAGCTACAGTAGTCAAAATAGTGTGGAATTGGCAAAAAACAGATGTTTACTGTATAGTACAAGAAAGTCTGCTCATTATTATGTAACAACGTAAATGGGAAAATAATTTGAACAAGAATAGATCTATTATATGTATAATTGAATCCTTTTGCTGTACATCCAAAACTAACACATTGTCAACAAGCATACTCCAATAGAAAATTAAAAGTTAAAACAACAAACAAACAAAATGCAGACTTCTATATCGATGGAACAGAACAGAAAGCCCAGAAATAAACACACAATTATGGTCAATCAGTCGACAACAAAGGAGGCAAGAATATACAATGGAGAAAAGATAAGTCTCTTGAATTAGTGGTGCTGGGAAAAATGGACAGATGTGTGTAAAAGAATCAAATTACAACATTCTCTAATACCATATATAAAAATAAACTCAAAATGGATTAAAGACCTAAAGTAATACCCAATACTGTAAAACTCCTGAAGGGAAACAGGCAGAACATTCTAGACATAAATTGCAGCAGTATTTATTTTTTTTTAATCTAGAGTAATCAAAACAAAACAAAAAACACAAATGGAATCTGTTTCTTCTTATGTCTNAAATTACAACATTCTCTAATACCATATATAAAAATAAACTCAAAATGGATTAAAGACCTAAAGTAATACCCAATACTGTAAAACTCCTGAAGGGAAACAGGCAGAACATTCTAGACATAAATTGCAGCAGTATTTATTTTTTTTTAATCTAGAGTAATCAAAACAAAACAAAAAACACAAATGGAATCTGTTTCTTCTTATGTCTGTTTTGGGAATTTCTATCATTCTAGAAATTTGTCTTTTTCATCCAGTTTGTCTAATTTGTTGACACAAAGTCGTTCATAGTATTCCCTTAGATGTCTTTTCATTTCAGTAGTTTAAGTAGCAATGCCCCCTCTTTTATTCTTAATTTTGAAAACCTATTTTTCTTTTTTTGTCAATTTTGTCATTTTTTTTGTAAAAGACATATTTTTTCAGAATTTTCTCCTTTTTCTATTTCATTGATTTGTACTATAATTTCTTATTTCAACTCTATTTCTTTTCTTCTGCTTACCTTGAGTTTAGTTTGCTTTTATTTTTCTAGTTTCTTAAGATGAAAGTTTAAATTGCTGATTTGAAACCATTCTTTTTTTAACATGGATTTTTCAAAGCTATGAATTGCCTTCTTAGTATTGTTTAGCTATATCCCATAATTTTGATATGCTATAGTTTTTCATTCAATTTTAAATACTTTAATTTCCCTCATGACATATTTTTTGACCAAAGATTATTGAGAAGTGTATTGTTTAATTTGAAGAATTTAGGAATTTATCAAATTTATTCCAACTATTGATTTCTAATTTAATTTCATTATGGTTGAAAAGTACACTTTTTCAACCTTTATAAAATTTTTGAGATTTGTTTTATGGTCTAGCATATTGTACCTCTTGAAAAATGTTCCAAGTATGTTTGAAAAGCTTGTGTATTCTGCTGGTTTTGGATGCAGTGGTCTACAAGTGTCAGTTATGGAATGCTGATTAATATGTTTGTTCAAGTCTCTATCCTGATGACTTTTTGTTTAGTTACTTTGCCAGTTATTGAGACTAGACTATTGAAATGATCAAATATATTGTTGAACTGTGTGTTCTCCTTTCAATTCTTTTAGTTTTTGCACCATTTTATTTTAAGGTTTTGTTGTTAGATGAGAATGGACTTGTAATTGCTATATCTTGCTAACTGTAAATATAACCGTATCAATTGCTATTTTATTATAGATTGAATAACAACTATCAAAAGGCACAGATGGTCAGACTGGATTAAAAAAAGCAAGATCCAACTATTTGCTGTCTACAAGAGACAAAATTTATGTCCAAAAACATAAATAGATTAAAAATAAAAAGATTACACAAATATACCATGCAGGCAGTAATCATAAGAAAGATAAAATAGCTATAATGATCTCAGACAAAATAGATTTTATGCCATGAAATATTACAAAACACAAAGAAGAGGGAATATTTTATAAAAGACGTACTTAATGGTAATGATTTAATAATGTCAATAATTTGTACTGCTACATGAAGCATTTTCTTAAGTGAGACTGACCCTTTTCTCTGTGTGTTTAATAATAATGAATAGTACAGTGATTGCCAGTACAGTTTGATGTTCTATGTTGATTTCTGTTAAGGGACCAGTAGACCACTGTTTTAGAGCTACGCATTTAGGTCATTTACACTTAATGTAATCACTTTTAAGAGTGAAAGTGAGTGAATCACGTAGTTGTGTCCACCTCTTTGAGACCCCATGGACTGTAGCCCACCAGGCTGTTCTGTCCATGGAATTCTCCAGGCAAGAATACTGGAGTTGGTTACCATGCCCTTCTCGAGGGGATCTTCCCAACCTAGAGGTCAAACCCAGGCCTCCCACATTACCAGCAGATTCTTTACCATTTGCGCTACCCAGGGAGCCCTTTTATAGTTTTTTTAAAAATATAAACTTATTTATTTTAATTGGAGTCTAATTACTTTACAATATTGTATTGGTTTTGCCATACATCAACATGAATCNTGGACTGCAGCCTACCAGGCTCCTCCATCCATGGGATTTTCCAGGCAAGATTACTGGAGTGGGTTTGCCATGGGTATAAATAAATGAGACAAACTTTAATGTTAAAAATAAGAAGCTAGTTGCCTAAATTATCTGTTCCAGGCAAGCACGCATCATTGCCAAGTTGGGGTTAAAAAATAAGCAGAATTTTTCTCACAAAGCTAGATTTCTGAAAGGTATACCAGATCAGAGTAGGAGTGAGAACATATGAATTCTATAAAATGAAATGAGCAAGGTTCCTTTGTGGCTCCTTCAAATGTCAAGGTAAACAAGGTCAAGGTCACCAAAAACTTTCTCCTCCCTTTTTTTGAAGAGAATATATTTTGGTGTTAGGTAGGAGATGACTTAACAGTGCCTAAATAATTCCTTAGCTGATAGATTATAAAAAGTAACTTATTACAGGAAGGGAAAGAAGCAAAAGCTACCATCTGAAAAACCAGGCATCCAGCCTAAAGATGACCCATGGGACCTCCCTGGTGGTCTAGTGGGTTAAGATTTTGCCTTCCAATGCAGGGGGTGCAAGTTCACTACCTGGTCAGGGAGCTAAGATCCCACGTGCCTCACAGCCAAAAAAACAAAACAGAAAATAGAAGCAATAGTGTAACAAATTCAATAAAGACTTTTAAAAAATAATAAAATTTTTTAAAAATCAGGATGACTCATTTTGACTCTTGGAGCTGTCTAATGTCCATGCCTTCTGTTCTGCGTTAGATGATTAAAGAGTAAAATTCTAATCTTAATTAAGTCCTTTTATAGGAGGGGAAGTAGATTATAAATTACTCCATACGTTAACCTGAATGGAATTGCTGCCTAAAACTTCATCATCTCCAGGGAGAATCCAATGAGATGAGTTTAAGAAAGGGTTTTTCACAGACACTGAATTCGAACATAAAGATTTAGTTTTTGGCAGAGGAAAGAGCAGCGCCTTCTTGTACCCTGTGAGTCAGGACTTGTCACCCTACCTCTGCTCTGCTACATTCATGTGCTAGCCCAGGCCAGTGTCCCAGGGCTGAGACCAAACAATTTGTAACTCATACCTGACAGAATCGTCAGGATCTAGGTAGAAAGTCACATAGGCCCAAATAATTTAAGGACTACAATGCCTTCCAGGGACTTTCAAAATCAGATCTTTTAAAAGATGACTACATTCATGTGCTAGCCCAGGCCAGTGTCCCAGGGCTGAGACCAAACAATTTGTAACTCATACCTGACAGAATCGTCAGGATCTAGGTAGAAAGTCACATAGGCCCAAATAATTTAAGGACTACAATGCCTTCCAGGGACTTTCAAAATCAGATCTTTTAAAAGATGCTTTGAACAAGGAGATAAGAGAAGGGTAAGGCAAGGGATCTTCATAAGCAAGTAACTCTCTGGTGGGTGGTAGACCAAGGGCCTTATTTCAAGAACCCAGAGGATCAACGGGGTCAACTAGAGAGATGGCTTCTATCTGCCTTTTGTGATTGGGACTGTTTCTCCTGCTGGACTGGGCTCCTTAACAAAATCTATTTCTCTTTGGTGGATCATTGACTTTCTCAGTATGAAGCACATGGAATGTGCTGTTGAGGGTCTTCTGACCCTTAACTAGTGCGCAAAAAAGAAGCTCGAGAAGGGCTGGGAGGCAGCGTACCTGAGCTGGGAGCGCCCTTGAGTAGGGGCAGTTGGGGAGGGATTCCAAAATGGTACTAAAGGTTGTCCCCAGCCCTGATTGCACACCTAAAATCACCAGAGGAGCTTTTAAAAAATGCAGATACTAGGGCCTCAGTGCTAGAAAATCTCATTTAATCAGTCCAGGATGGGTGGGCCACCATCCTGGGTGGGTGTTTTATCTACTAGTCTTCCAGGTGATTCTTGTGCATGGCCAGGGTGGAGAACCACTTCCTGACAGCAAAATTTGAAGAATTCAATCCACTGATGATTGTGGGTCACATACATTAGTCTGTCAGAGAATCATCCTTTTGTTTACTGTATGGCATTCCTGGTCCCACCCAAAGAGATCTTGAATCAGTGGGTTTGGCAAGATGCTTGGGCCAAGAATTTACATTTGTAGCAAGCACGGAATTCAGATGCAGTGGGTCCAAAGACCACACCTTCAGAAGTACCCTTTGTCCCCCAAAGGCATCTGGGTTAGCTTCCAGAGAAAACAACAAGTAAACGGCATGGGGTTAGTTCTTAAAATGAAGCAGAACTATTTCTGTCCTCCAGCCATCAAACACAGCAGGAGTGTTCATTCCTCTGGTGTGTGGTTCCAAGGTGCCACATTTTCACCTGCCTGAGCCTTGCTTAACTCCAGACCAATTTGAAATGCAGGCTGAAAACAACCACGGTTCTTCTGTGATGCCATTGGTCCAGTTAAGACAATCATCTCATACAGTTTTGATCCAATGGGCAGTGCAATCAACACAATTGTTTCCTTTTAACCCAGCAGCTTTGCAAAGAAATGCAGGAGTATATAGTATTCTCATTTTGAAAGATGGAGAGATTGGGGCAGAAACTGACCCTAAGGCAGGGAGATATTAGATTGGGAAAAATCAAAACCCTGATTTGATTTGTGTCAAAAGCAGTTTCACATCTCTGACCTAGTTTTTCCTTACTAATCCCCTTACGAAGCCAGGCAGGGGCAGGTGTCATTCTCAGATCTGACCTTTTCTATGGGAAAAGCAAACAAACAGCAATGGATGGGATCTGAAGGCCCCACTGCATTATACCTTCATCCACATTCATAGCTTGAGTTCCAGCTTGAGCAACCATCCTTTTGGGCTAAGTTTTCCTCTCTCCATGGGTTTCTTTCTTTTCTTTTTTTTCATGTTCTGACACTCTAGTAACCTGTTACATGACTGGATATTTTTAGAAGATGGCCTCTTCTTTGCTAGGGGAGAGAACAGGCAGGGAGAGAGCATTAGGGACCAAATAAAAAGGGAGCATTACCTAAAGGGGCAAGAGTCAGCCCCCAAAGAGGTGACAACGGAAGAAAAATGTTCTAGATCAGCTTCACTCTTTTCCCATGCTACCTGGAGCAAGCCTTGGTCCCCAAGTGCAGGTGAGATGGTTCAGGGACTTCATCATGTTTCTTAGGACTGTATTCAGGGACATACTCCTTATTAAAAGCAAAGATATCAAAATTTGAGGCAATAAATTGCATTAGAAGTAAGATACTATCGACTTACCATCTGCCCTGTTAAAAATGTTGACCTTTGGAGAATCTAAATCAGCCTGAGTTGTCCTGAATTATACTCAAAACACAGAAAAGAGGTGCTTTTATTTTCATCTTTGGAAAATGAAAGCTATTCTTAATTTCCCCCAACCCTTTGGTCGGAGAAGGCAATGGCACCCCCCTCCAGTACTCTTGCCTGGAAAATCCCATGGATGGAGGAGCCTGGTGCGCTGCAGTCCATGGGGTCACTAAGAGTCGGACACGACTGAGTGACTTCACTTTCACGCATTGGAGAAGGAAATGGCAACCCACTCAAGTGTTCTTGCCTGGAGAATCCCAGGGATGGGGGAGCCTGGTGGGCTGCCGTCTATGGGGTCATACAGAGTCGGACATGACTGAAGCAACTTAGCAGCAGTAGCAGCAGTAGCAACTCTTTGGTAATTTGAAAATTCATTTTTGCTTTCTAGACTTCCTTCTTCTTGTCACTGAGGCTTGCATATCCTTTAAAAGACAGAGAGAGAGGACGGGTGATCCCTGACAAGGGATCGAACCCATGGCCCCTGCAACTTAAGCAGTCCACACTTCCATTGCACTAAGATCCCACATGCTGAGTGGCGTGGCTAAAATATAAATAAATAAATAATAAATTTATATAAGTACCTTTATAAAAATATCATATGCTTACAAATCACCTGGGGATAACATACAAAGGCAGATCCAGATTCAGTAGGTCTGGGATGGAGCCTGATGTTCCGCTTTTCCACGAAGCTCCCAGGTTATGTTTATGCTGCTGGTCTATGGACCATACTATGGGTGTCAAGTGTATAGACCACACCAACTCTGAAATTCTACGATCCTTATGTTGTAACTACCACCCCTTCTTCTCACCCATCTCTCCCCACTGTTGGTCAGGATTGGCCGCAGATATCAGCTTTCAGTGACTCTGCTGGTTTGGGCAGGTGGGTAAAATGGGGAACGAGGAAGATCATTTGGCTTCCCTGGTGGCTCAGCGGTAAAGAATCTCCCTGCAATGCAGGAGCTGGAGGAGACACAGGTTCAGTCCCTAAGTAGGGAAGATCTCCTGGAGAAGGACATGGCGATGCACTCCAGTATTCTTGTCTAGAAAATCCCATGGACAAAGGAGCATGGCAGGCCGTAGTCTATGGGGTCACAAAGAGTCAGACACGACTGAAGTGACTTAGTACGCACACACTTAGGAAGACCACTGCCACATCTGGCCCCATATGCCAAGTCCAGTTGCTTGTGTGCTATATATAAAATGTGTGTTAGCAGTCCTGACGCTCAGTTCTATGATCCTACCAGCTTTTGGCTTTGGGAGCACTCCTTGCTACCTCAAATTACTGGGCAGTGGGGGCAGCGACATCTTCCCTAGGATTCCATGGAATCATTGAGTGGGGTATTCCATTTTCATCAGAGAGACAGGCCTTTAAAGGAAGAAAAAGAAACACTATTGGGAGGAAAGGGTATAAATCAACGTGGGAAATTTTCCTAAGACTTCTGGCACTAAAGTATCAATCTTTATGATTTCATGAATAACTGTCTTCAGTCTTAGTAAGCTGTCCTTGTTCAACACCATATGCCCAAGGCCTACCCCAGCCCATAACACAGAGATTTTCAGTAGATGATTTGTTGGATGTATGCTTAAATGAATGAGTGAATGAATGAAGCAACCAGAGACACAGATTGTTTAAAGAAAACTTCTTTGGGGAATTTGGCAGAAGGAGCATCAGAATCACCTGGAGACAGAGGGCAAGGAAGCAAGTACGCGTTAGATCATGATTGTCTGAAGTGTCCCTGCCCTTGTACTCCCCTTTGTTATTCTGTAATATGTAACAGGATGCACCTGCCCAGACTTGGGAACTCTAGCTGGGTAGATAGGAAAGCTGATGCAAAGCCCCTGTTAATTAAAAAGCATTTTCAACTGGAATGGTCTTCTGGTGAACACAAAGTACTCACCCTCCTGATGGGTTTAATGCCTACATGTGTTGAGAATACACAATGAACAATCTCAGGATTATCTCCTAATCCTGAACCCAGCAAAGGAAACAAGATATCCAAAGTCACCCATGGGTCTGTTATTTATTATGTAAAAATAAAAAATTAAATTTACGAACCACCAGATGGTCAAGGAAATCAAGTTTCTCTTATCTATGAGTTTATTCATGAATATAACATGTAAGCATTTCTGCCCCTAATTTTCTCTGGTTTTCTTACTCCTTGTTCTGACTCATCTCTGAAAATCTAGTCAAGAAATAGTACCAATGCCCATGCTAGAACTTTCAGAATGATGACTCAAACAACGCACACCATCTTTTCAAAAATCTAGGGAAAATTTCAATTGGAAGAGGACACTAATGAAACCAATGGGATGGATCTAAGATAAGATGAGTGAAAACAAAGTGGAGATGGGGAGGGGACTCTCCCAGATCTTAAATGACATCATGTACGTAGGCCACCTTTTCTGTCCTGTCTGTTAATTAAGACTTCTCTTGCCCCACTAAGCAGATTTGCCACAAGGAAATAAAAACAACTTGTTGTCATGACCAACCCAAATCCATTCATTCTACTGTTGCATTTTCAAATTAGCCTAGGTAGAGATCTCCTACTGAACTATTGGGACACAGACAAGAGTTGACGTCCACTCAAAAGGGAATTCTTTTGTGGCCTGTTGGCTGCACCAAATGACCTGGACAGACTGAGGTCCAGAATGACCAGAGCAGTAGGCAAGTGTTCTGTGGGTTTCAGTGGGGACGTCAGAGTGCTCCCCTGTGGCCAAAGCCTGAAGAGCTGCCACCGAGGAGGAGATTCAGAACAGAGTCAGTTCTGTTGCTTCCTGGCCTGCATACAGGTTTCTCAAGAGGCAGGTCAGGTGGTCTGGGATTCCCATCTCTCTCAGAATTGTCCACAGTTTAATGGTGATCCACACAGTCAAAGGCTTTGGCATAGTCAATAAAGCAGAAATAGATGTTTTTCTGGAACTCTCTTGCTTTTTTGATGATTCAGAGGATGTTGGCAATTTGATCTCTGGTTCCTCTGCATTTTTAAAATCCAGCTTGAACATCTGGAAGGTCATGGTTCACGTGTTGCTGAAGCCTGGCTTGGAGAATTTTGAGCATTACTTTTCTAGTGTGAGATGAGTGCAATTGTGCAGCAGTTTGAGCATTCTTTGGCATTGCCTTTCTTAAGGATTGGAATGAAAACTGACCTTTTCCAGTCCTGTGGCCACTGCTGAGTTTTCCAAATTTACTGGCATATTGAGTACAGCACTTTAACAGCATCATCTTTCAGGATTTGAAATAGCTCAACTGAAATTCCATCACCTCCACTAGCTTTTTTGCAGTGATGCTTCCTAAGGCCCACTTGACTTCACATTCCAGGATGTCTGGCTCTAGTTGAGTGATCACACCATCGTGATTATCTTAGTCATGAAGATCTTTTTTGTACAGTTCTTTTGTGTATTCTTGCCACATCTTCTTAATATCTTCTGTTCCTGTTAGGTCTCTACCATTTCTGTCCTTTATCGAGCCCATCTTTGCATGAAATATTCCCTTGGTATCTCTAATTTTCTTGAAGAGATCTCTAGTCTTTGCCATTCTATTGTTTTCCTCTATTTCTTTGCAATGATTGCTGAGGAAGGCTTTCTTATCTCTCCTTGCTATTCTTTGGAACTCTGCATTCAAATGGATATATCTTTCCTTTTCTCCTTTGCTTTTCATTTCCCTTATTTTCACAGCTATTTGTAAGGCCTCCTCAGACAGCCATTTTGCTTTTTTGCATTTCTTTTCCATGGGGATGGTCTTGAACCCTGTCTCCTGTACAATGTCAGGAACCTCCATCCATAGTTCATCAGGCTCTGTCTATCAGATCTAGTCCCTTAAATCTATTTCTTACTTCTACGGTATAGTCATAAGGGATTTGATTTAGGTCATACCTGAATAATCTAGTGGTTTTCTCCACTTTCTTTAATTTCAGTCTGAATTTGGCAATAAGGAGTTCATGATCTGAGCCACAGTCAGCTCCTGGTCTTGTTTTTGCTGACTGTATAGAGCTTCTCCATCTTTGGCTGCAAAGAATATAATCAATCTGATTTCAGTGTTGACCGTCTGGTAATGTCCATGTGTAGAGTCTTCTCTTGTGTTGTTGGAAGAGGCTGTTTGCTATGATAGCTCTCAAATACTTTTGGGGCAGAAAGTGGGCTAGGGTGCTACCCTCTGGCATGCTGAATACATGCAGAAGTCAGCCAGCCTGTGAAGCTTTTTTTTTTGTTTTTTTGCTTTCAATCAGCCTATTGATTTCATGTTTCAAGTGTGTGCTTCAGTAATCCCATATTTCCATTTAGAAATGAAACAGAAGCTGGGGAACACTGAAAGCCAGATTTACAAGGACAGGCCTTTAAGGTCCTTGAGCCCAAGCCTCATTTTCTAGATGAAGATACAGATGTTCTCATGTGCTACTTAGTGGAGATTTGATTCAGAGAGGGAGAATAGACTTTCTTACTTTCTGGTTTGTTTCCATTAGATCAATAGCCTCCACCTTTAGAACCACAAAGAGGTTGAGAATGGATAGGAAGCACCATGGAGCATGAGGAAAATGGACTGAAAGCAATTTCTGGGTGCACTGTATAGTGGTTGTTACCAGGTGGGCCTGAGTCCTTTTTGTTTAGTGTCTCTCAAGTATGTGTGGTCCACCAAAGGCCAGCACTAAAAGGAACATACATGTGAAGAGGCCACTTAGCATTACTCTTCTTGCTCCAGTGAGACAGCCATTACTTTCCATTAAATAAGTCATATTCGGAGCAAAACACTTACTCATCATTAAGGGCCATTAGTAGCTACTCTTTGTCACACACAAATCAAGAGTTTTACTAAAGAGTTGCTAATTTTCAAAGTGAAAATTAGTCATGCTGAAAGCAGAATTGCAATTTACCTCTAAATCTCTTCTAAATATCCTCCCCTTTCCCCTCTACCCTGGAGAAACAGAGCCACTCCACTCTCATTATGGGCTCAATGGACATTGGTTNGTCACACACAAATCAAGAGTTTTACTAAAGAGTTGCTAATTTTCAAAGTGAAAATTAGTCATGCTGAAAGCAGAATTGCAATTTACCTCTAAATCTCTTCTAAATATCCTCCCCTTTCCCCTCTACCCTGGAGAAACAGAGCCACTCCACTCTCATTATGGGCTCAATGGACATTGGTTTGGGTGAACTCCGGAAGTTGGTGATGGACAGGGAGACCTGGTGTGTTGCGGTTCATGGGATTGCAAAGAGTCGGATACGACTTAGCGACTGAACTGAACTGAACTTTCTATTGTCTTATCAGACTGTTTATGTATTCATAACATGACTTTCCCCATCTTGGTGGTATGGGGAGTTTCCTTGTTAGGATTCTTCAGTTAATTTGTGCTGTCAACAAGATGGAAGAGAATTAGTCCTTCCTAGAATTTTGTCTTATCTTCCCAACCCAGTAACAGTGAACAAGACTAGGATTTATTGAATGGATACCATGTGTCATGTGATGGACTAACTACTTTATGGTGGTGGTAGTTTAGTCGCTAAATCGTGCCTGACTATTGTGACCCCGTTGACTGTAGCTTGCCAGGCTCCTTTGTCCATGGCATTCTTCGGGCAAGAATGTTAGCGTTGGTTGCCATTTCCTTTTTCAACTACTTTCCACCTATTACTTAATTTAACACTAATACTTTCATTACAAGGTAGGTATGATTGACCCTCCAACTTGAGAGATGCGAAAATAGGCTGAGAAGGTAGAAACAGGAGAAAACCAATACAGCTTGTACGTGGTCAAACCAGGACTTAAACCCAGGTTGTCTCCCTCCAAAATCTATGCTCTTTGTATGACATTCTATTGCTTGTCATATGATGAACCAGTTCATAAGCCTGGCCCAGTACTTGGGAACTACTCTGCCATGATTCAAGGATAAATAAATTTTAAAATGATTTCTAAAATGAAGTAGACATGTCTTTTTTTTTAAGCCATTCTCTGGTCTTGGGAGTGAACGTAGGCACATCGTTTTTCTTTCTGAGGTAGGTATTCATGCTCTCCTACATCTCAGCTCAACATTGTGATCCTTTCTCTTTTCCTTGCAACAAATGGTTGTTGTGACATTATTATCCTTGTTAGCTTTGCTTTGTTATGATACTAAGTTCCTACAAATATTACTATTACTGCAATTGAAAATTACAAAAAATAAACAGGTAATCCATGCAAGAGAAACTACAGAAAGCAAACACATTGAGAATGAATGTAATAAATAAGGGAATACAGATGAAAACAAAAACCAAAATGAGGTATGCCTTATCCTTTGGAAAATGCCAACACATTCTGCAGGAATCCACTTTCAGGGTAAATCTGCCTATGTTCCAGAAAAACAGAAGTAAACATTAATCTACCCCCTTATTTGCATTCCTGTGGAAATACAGACAGGCCTCTGTTATACCACACTCTCTTCTTATCTGTCCCACTAAATTGTGAATTCCTTCTAGGCGGTGCCCAAACTTTATTCATCTCAGTGTCCCTCAGTTCAGTTCAGTTCACTTGCTCAGTCATGTCTAACTCTGTAATCCCATGGACTGCAGCACGCCAGGCTTCCCTGTCCATCACCAAATCCCAGAGCTTACTCAAACTCATGTCTATAGAGTCAGTGATGCCATCCAACCATCTCATCCTGTCGTCCCCTTCTCTTTCCACCTTCAATCTTTCCCAACATCAGGGTCTTTTCCAATGAGTCAGCTCTTCTCATCAGGTGGCCAGAGTATTGTAGTTTCAGCTTCAGCATCAGTCCTTCCAATGAACACCCAGGACTGATTTCCTTTAGGATTGACTGGTTGGATCTCCTTGCAGTCCAGGGGACTCTCAAGAGTCTTCCCCAACACCACAGTTCAAAAGCATCAATTCTTCTGTGCTCAGCTTTCTTTGTGGTCCAACTCTCATATCCATCCATGACTACTGGGAAAACCATAGCATTGACTAGATGGACCTTTGTTGACAAAGTAATGTCTCTGCTTTTTAATATGCTGTCTAGGTCGGTCATAGCTTTTCTTCCAAGGAGTAAGTGTCTTTTAATTTCATGGTTGCAGTCACCATCTGCAGTGATTTTGGAGCCCCCCAAAATAAAGTTTCTCCCTGTTTCCATTGTTTCTCCACCTATTTGCCACGAAGTGATGGGACCAGATGCCATGATCTTAGTTTTCCGAATGTTGAACTTTAAGCCAACTTTTTCACGCTCCTCTTTCACTTTTATCAAGAGGCTCTTTAGTTCTTCTTTGCTTTCTGCCATAAGTGTGGTGTCATCTGCCTATCTGAGGTTATTGATATTTCTCCTGGCAATCTTGATTCCAGTTTGTGCTTCATCCAGCCCAGCATTTCTCATGATGTATTTTGCATAGAAGTTAAATAAGCAGGGTGATAATAGACAGCCTTGACATATTCCTTTCCTGATTTGGAACCAGTCTGTTGTTCCATGTCCAGTTCTAACTGTTGCTTCTTGACCTGCATATAGATTCCTTAGTACCTGGCACAATGCCCCCCTCAGTATGAGTTCAACAGACATGCTGAATACATGTACCACTTATACACATTATTCAACTAACAACAAAAAAGAGAAAAATAATTTTTAGATTTCTCATTTCTGTCATTTCTGGCAGCATACCATACATCACCTCGTGGTGCCAGGGTATACTGGTACAATATTTTTAGGGCCCAGTCTTTATCAAAGGCCATAAAATGTTACCAGTCTCAAACCCAGTAAATTCAATTCTGGAAACTTCTAAACAACAAGTCAAAAGAAGAAAATGAATACACGAACAAGCACATTTACAAAAGTATAATGGGAAGAATGTTGAATTATGTTAAAAGTTCAACAGTAGGAAAACTATTAAGCAAATTTATCAGCTTGGTGGAATAGTAGGCTGCTATTGAAAAATGATGGAGAAGAAGTTATGTAGCAACAGAAAGGAGTATTTATGAAACACTAAAAGGTTTCAAAAGGAGAATGCAGCATTTTATATTCAGGGCTTCCCAGGTAGTGCTAGTGGTAAAGAATTTGCCTGCTAATGCAGGAGGTGCAAAAAGCCATGGGTTCAATTCTTGGGTCAAGAAGATCCCCTGGAGTAGGAAATGGCAACTCACTTCATTATTCTTTCCCAGAAGAGTCCGCTGACAGAGGATCCTGGCAGGCTACCGTCCATGGAGTTGCAAAGAGTGGGACATGACTGAGCATGCACACACACACACACACACACACAC